>WNWK01004757.1:106888-133307 GCA_009830355.1 Cherax destructor
TAAATGCTTTTGTAAGTGTACTTTTAGGGGTCTAAACAGACTAGTCTATTTTACATTATTTCTTAAGGAGATAAATTCGTTTGGTAATGGCACTTGAACAGCATTCTGGAATGAAAAAATATCGTAAGTCGAGGTACCACTGTAATATATATATATATATATATATATATATATATATATATATATATATATATATCTGTATATCTGTATATCTGTATATCTGTATATCTGTATATCTGTATATCTGTATATCTGTATATCTGTATATCTGTATATCTGTATATCTGTATATCTGTATATCTGTATATATATATATATATATATATATATATATATATATATATATACAGTGGTACCTTGACTTACGATATTTTTCATTCCAGAATGCTGTTCAAGTGCCATTACCAAACGAATTTATCTCCTCAAGAAATGTTGTAAAATAGACTAGTCCTTTTAGACCCCAAAATTACACTTACAAAAGCATTTAAAAATAAACTTACATAAAAGGGTGAGTTTGGGGACCATCGTAAGTCGAGGTACCACTGTATATATATATATATATATATATATATATATATATATATATATATATATATATATATATATATATATATATATATATATATATATATATATATACCCCTTCCTTAGCTCTAACTCTCTCAGATACTCCTGACTTAATCCCATTTATTTCTCCCCACTGAAACTCGCTACCCCTTCAGCTTTGTTTCGCTTAGGGCCAGGACATCCAACTTCTTTTCATTCATAACATCGGCAATCATCTCTTTCTTATCATCCGCACTAC
The DNA here is from genome assembly GCA_009830355.1 of Cherax destructor. Classification (NCBI taxonomy): domain Eukaryota; kingdom Metazoa; phylum Arthropoda; class Malacostraca; order Decapoda; family Parastacidae; genus Cherax; species Cherax destructor. The sequence continues at coordinate 107,694 of WNWK01004757.1, forward strand.
ATCCACGCACATTCAGACAACCCAATTTTATAAAGTTTTTCTTCTTCTCGTTTTTAGTATATTTGTACAGGAGAAGGGGTTACTAGCCCATTGCTCCCGCATCTTAGTCGCCTCATACGACACGCATGGCTTACGGAGGAAAGATTCTTTCCACTTCCCCATGGACAATAGAGAAAATAAAAGAACAAGAGCTATTAAGAAAAAGAAGAAAACCTAGATGTGTGTATGTATATATATGCCAGTGTAGTGTGACCTAAAGTGTAAGTAGAAGTAGCTAGATATACCTGTTATCCAGCGTGTTTATGAGACAGAAAAAGACACCAGCAATCCTACCATCATGTAAAACAGTTTCAGGTTTCTGTTTCACAGTCACCTGGCAGGACGGTAGTACCTCCCTGGGTGGTTGCTGTCTACCAACCTACTACCTATATGTATATATATATATATATATATATACATATATATATATATATATATACATATATATACATATATATATACATATATATACATATATATACATATATATATATATATATATATATATATATATATATATATATATATATATATACAGTGGTACCGACTTACGATATTTTTTCATTCCAGAATGCTGTTCAAGTGCCATTACCAAACAAATTTATCCCCATAAGGAATGATGTAAAATAGACTAGTCCTTTTAGACCCCCAAAATTACACTTACAAAAGCATTTAAAAAAATAAACTTACATAAAAGGGTGAGTTTGGGGACCATCGTAAGTCGGGGTACCACTGTATATATATATATATATATATATTATATATATATATATTAGGGATGTATCGGATGTGAAAAAATTAGATATCCGGTATGCGGATGTGTATACGGATGTCTTACTCATTTTACGGATGCGAATGCGGATGCAAGAAATTGTGCGGATGTTCCGGGGATTTCGGATGCGGATGTAAGAAATTGTGCGGATGTTGATGCGGATGTATATGCGGATATCTGTTTGCTGTGAAATGCGGATGCGGATGCGGATACGGAAGTAAGAAATTGTGCGGATGTTCCGCAGATGCGGATGCGGATGCGAATATCCGATACATCACTAATATATATATGTATGTATGTATGTTTGTTTGTTTGTCTGTTTTGTTTTTAATTATTTTGTTTTTAATTATTTTCTTTTTAACCCTTTCAGGGTTATTGACGTACTAGTATGGCTTACGCCCTGGGGTTATTGACGTACTAGTACGCCTAAATTCTAGCGCCCTCAAATCAAGCAGAAACAGGCTGTTAGGCCTAGATGTGATAGAATGGGTCTGTGCGGTCAGTGTGCGCAGTATAAAAAAATTCCTGCACCACACAGTGCATAATGAGGAAAAAAAAACTCTGACCGTGTTTTTGGTTTAAAACACCGACTTTGCAGTCTATTTTCGTATGGTATTTATTGATGTATTCTCGTTTTCTTGGTCTCATTTGATAGACTGGAAGATATATTACAGAAATAGAGATGATTTTGATTGGTTTGACAAAGACAAGTACCTTGAAATTGAGCTCAAATTAGCGAAAATGTTCGAATTTTGACGATGTTCAAGAGTAAACAAATCACACCATGCATCGAATACACATCAACTGGCGAGTCTAATATTCATGCACAAGTGCTCTAATATTATTTATACCATTTATACAATGATGCAGTTGTATACATAACAGTAAATCTTCTATTTTTTGTGAGAATAAAAATTCAAAATGAAAAGCAAAAGTAATGAAAGAGGGGCCTGGAAACGTGACTAATGAACAGAGAAGACGTTATTTTAGTGCCAGGAATGTCTGCCTTGTTTATTCTGGACCCTATTTTGAAATTGGCATCGTTTGAAATTTGTGTGAAATTGGCCAAATTGCCATTTTCTGACCACTATTTTGGGTAGTTGTAATAGGTAAATAGGCGGTTTCTTGTACTCAATTGATAGAAGAAATGGAGTTCTAGCGAAATAGCTATAATTTTAGTTGCCTGAAACATTGGAATTTTCCGAAAATAGGGCTGAAAGTGGGCGAAATCGCCGATGCGTAAGTGTCATGGCTGCCGCTAACTTCGCGAAAGCATAATTCCGTTAGTTTTTGATCAAATTTCATAATTTTTGTGGCGTTATGATCGGAAAAAGATTCTCTATCATTTCATAAGAAAAATTAATTTTTTATTTTTAAATTCTTGGACCCTGAGAACGAGTTTCGGAAACCCCCCTTGGACCCTGAAAGGGTTAATTATTTTGTTTTTAATTATTTTGTTTTTATTTTGTTTTTAATTATTTTGCTTTTAATTATTTTGTTTTTAATTATTTTGTTTTTAATTATTTTGTTTTTAATTTTGTTTTTAATTTTGTTTTTAATTTGTTTTTAATTATTTTGTTTTTAATTATTTTGCATGAATATTTTTTTGTGGCACGGATTAATTGTATTTACATTATTTCTTATGGGAAATAATGGTTCGAATTTTGTAAACTTCGTGTTAAGTAATAGCTCCTGGAACGGATTAATTACGATACTCGGGGGTTCACTGTACTAAGATACAACATTTTTTGCATATTTTTTTATTGTAAACTATTATTGTAAACAAAATAATAATGAAAATATTAGTGCAGTTGTGTGGGGAATTATGAGAGAGTGTCTATCTGGGACACCGCCACTTGCAACAAACAATCTCCCGGGGAGATGACCGACTAGTATAATTTTACCGCAGTCACCCCCTTGAGGTATGTGAGAAACTTTACCCATCCCTGGTCGCACCCGAGGGGTACCTTCGATATCTTCACACTTGCCCCACTTCACTCTGGACCAGTGTAAATAAATTTGAAGAGATTATAGTAATAAGTATGGTATGATTAAATTTTAGTGCACTGTATAGTTTAGAAATATGATATGGGACTGATTGAGAAGGAGGAGAGAGTACAGTGATTAATGTTCACTCACCCCTTATCTGCGTCTTGGGTGTTCACTGGAGACCTTCCTTATTCCCACCGCAGACACACAATATATCAACATACCTACTGGCCAGCTAGTACGTGGATAAATTTGTACCTACGGTGGGGCGGCTGCATCCTTGTCGATGGGCTTCGATAGATCTCGTGATCTTACACGGTCGATATACAGTGGACCCCCACTATTCGAACGGCTCAGCAATAGAACATATCGTCATTAGAACAAGAAAATCGATATAGCCATGCAAACAAAATATCACAATTCGAACAAGTGCGTCCATCACCTGTCCGCCCAGGCGCTTGGAGAGCCAGTCCTGCGTTGTTTACACTCGAGAGAACAATACCCTGCACGCTCATCCAGACATTTCACACTTAATTATAATTGTTTGGAGTTTGTTCATTAAGTGTGAGGCAGTGGTGGTAGAGGCAGTGGTGGTAGAGGCAGTGGTGGTAGAGGCAGTGGTGGTAGAGGCAGTGGTGGTAGAGGCAGTGGTGGTAGAGGCAGTGGTGGTAGAGGCAGTGGTGGTAGAGGCAGTGGTGGTAGAGGCAGTGGTGAGAGGCAGTGGTGGTTTAGGCAGCGGTAGAAGCAGTGGTAGAGGCAGTGGTGGTGAGAGGCAGTGGTGGTGAGAGGCAGTTGAGAGAGGCAGTGGTGGTAGAGGCAGTGGTGAGAGGCAGTGGTAGAAGCAGTGGTGAGAGGCAGTGGTGGTTGAGGCAGTGGTGGTTGAGGCAGTGGTGGTAGAGGCAGTGGTGAGAGGCAGTGGTGGTAGAGGCAGTGGTGAGTAAACAAGATTAAATGAAGGTTCGGGAGGGAGTTTTGTAAACAAACCAGTTGTTGTTGCTGTTACCAGCCTGACATGTATGATTTCTGTTCACTCCTTGAAGGTGAGTGGAAGTGATCTAATGCAGATAGCATTACAAACTCCGTTTTCTCTTATACTAACACGTCTGAAGGAGGAAAGAATGGGAAGATGTTTTCACAGCTGTAGCGAGAATGCCCACCACCACCATCCTCACCAGCCACCACATTCGTAATGACATACAAATTTTATTCATTCTAGAGTGTATATCAGGTTTTTATGTTATTTATATTGTTTATTATGTCATATTAGATGAATTGTGATAGATAAATAAGCTGTCGAGTTGATAATAGCTTCACAGTGAAGTACTATTTTGTCATGCCTCCTGACAGCAGGAACGGATTAATTGTATTTCCATTATTTCTTATGGGAAAAATTAAATCGCCACTCGAACATTTCGCGTTGAGAACTAGCTCCTGGAACGGATTAAGTTCGAATAGCGAGGGTCCACTGTAGTTCGTCCGTCAAGATCTTGATGTGGGTTGTCCCGTCGAGTCAAGGAAGATTAATTTCCTTGACTTCGATACGCCCACGGGACCGGGCGTTATTTAACATGTGGTTGGTCGGGGTAGCGATTCATATCCTCTCGCTATTTTCCCCTTATTACAGTTTATACGTATAACTTTACACCCTATGTATATACTGGCTTAATGCCCCACTAGTTTATACACATTCACCGTCTCGATACTTATATTTCAAGTCGATGAACGGGGATAAAATTAGTTCATCCTCTCCATATTCAAGATGGCGGTCTGGGTAGGGCGTCCCTATGCCAGACGTACCCGGTACACTCACTTCCAATTACTTACAACTCTGCTTCACTAGATTCACCATTTCACAATATTCATTGAGCATATTTCAGTCTCTTCTATTATGAAAACCACCCGGAATCAGGGTTTACGACTGTATCCTGTCGTATGGTCGCGTTGAATTAAGTTCGAATTAGGCCTACACCGGCGTCCCTCGCTGACAACATTCACTATATTTCACCAATTACTACCCTATTACTGGGCTTCCCGGACCGATTGTCCCACTTTATACCCGTCGCCCACTTTGATATCACTTCATATTACGAAGTGAAGTAATTAAGTCCGGTCTGGCTGACGTAATCGCCAAACTCCCGAAGCCATCGCCTGATATCTGGTGTGTAGGCTGTTCTACCCTTGACTGCCTCCCCTCTCTTTCTCCCTCTCTGCCCAGCCTACTTGCCATGTCCTGCCCCGCCTATATGATGGTTCTTACCCACATAAACGTTAAGCTACCAGCAGCACATTAAAGATATCTGTTCATATTGGAAAGTTTATCAATTACAACTTTCGGAAAATACCAATATTTTCCACAGGTTGTGTTGAATACAACGTTACTATATGGTGCCACGAGCATGCAGCACGCTGCACCAGCCCAATGCAACAGCATATGTGAAAGATCCTAGGATAACCCAAAAAAGTCAGGGTGACTTTTTCCATTGGGATCCCTGTATCTGTACCATATGGTACCCTGTACCATATAATAACCTGTACCATATGGTACCCTGTACCATATAATAACCTGTACCATATGGTACCCTGTACCATATAATAACCTGTACCATATGGTACCCTGTACCATATGATACCCTGTACTATGGTACAGGGTACCATATGGTACAGGGTACCATATGGGTACAGGGTACCATATGGTACATTGTAGCATATGGTACATTGCACCATATGATACATTGTACCATATGGTACATTGCACCATATGATACATTGTACCATATGGTACATTGCACCATATACATTGTGCCATATGGTACTATATGGTACCGTTGTATTCAACACAATACCGCACTAATATTTTCATCATTATTCTGTTTGTAAGCAATATAATGATAAACAAATTAGTGCGATTATTGTGTAGAATACAATGAGTGTACAAATATACATTATATTGGTCTCACAGGCCACAAAAGGTACTGGAAAAAAAATATTGGAAAAGAAAAGAAAAAAGTAACAAAAACAAAATAAAAAAATGCGACTTTACGGAAGTCGCCGATGTTGCAGCCACCCGGTCATTGAGGGTCAACTTGATGCCTCTATATCTCTGTAACTACTGATCGGAAATTATTATTTTTTGTTTCATTACCTTCACAAAATTATTATCTTTAATTCTGTAAGATTTTTTTTTTTTTTTTTAAATTTTCTTGGACACTGGCGCACCCATTGAAATTTGGCCTCTGGACCCTGAAAGGGTTAAACCATTTATCACACTCCTATCTAACTTGCTCACACATGCCTGCTGTATGTCCAAGCCCCTTCCACACCAAACCTCTTTTACCTCCCTCCCTCCATCCTTTCCTATGATGACCCCTACCCCTCCTTCCCTCCACTACAGATTTATACACCCTCCAAGTCATCCTATTTTGCTCCATCCTCTCTAAATGACCAAACCACCTCAACAACCCTTCATCATACCTCCTCCTAATTTCCACACTACGAATTTTCTGCATAATACACCACACACATTGCTCTTAGACAAATCTCCACTGCCTCCAGCCTCCTCCTTGCTGCAGAATTCACAACCCATGCTTCACACCCATATAGGAGTATTGGTATCACTATACTCTCGTACATTCCCTTCTTTGCCTCCATGGATATTGTTCTTTGTCTCCACAGATACCTCGATGTACCACTCGCTTTTTTCCCTTCATCAATTCTATGGTTAAGTCTACTCCTAAATATCTGAACACATTCACCTCTTCCATACTCACTCCCTCCAATCTGATACCCTAATAATAATAATAATAATAATAATAATAATAATAATAATAATAATAATAGTTTATTGTGACATGATACAAAGATGTACAAGGAGTTGTAGGAATGGGGTGTACATGCCAAAAGCCCGTTATATGCAGAGCATTATTGGCAAACTTAAAATTAACTTACTAAATGGTAAAAATTACAGTAAACAATTTACAATATAAGTATAGTTGAGTATTTAAGCAATGAAATTTGAACATAATTTGAACATAACAATTTTGAAACATAATACAGTAGTTTTACAATTTTGAAGCATTACAGTTTTATAATATATCAACATAATAATTTATTTCCATCTTCACCTTACTCTTATCTACGTTTACTTTCAACTTTCTTACTTTATTAACAACATGGATCATTACTAACAATGTTTGTCACCAGCTGGACGAGAACATCCCGGTGGATGGACTAGAGAAGACAGTGTCGTACTTTACTTCCATGTATCCGGCTCACCTGGCATCACAGAAGTTGAACCATACCCTCTACCTCAGTGATGTAGCCCGGGTACTGTCCTCTGCTACTGATGCTACTTCCACCTACAGTGACACTGTTACTGTCTTAATGCATGTGAGTACTTACCCAGGTGATACTGTATGTTGTAATGCTAGTAGACTTGGATGATAGTATAACCAGGTGATGCTGTATGTTGTAGTACTAGTAGGCTGGGATAATAGTGTAACCAGGTGACACTTTAATAAAAGTAGACTACTGTAGTGTCTCCCTATTGCAATATTACAATTCTGGTGATTAAGCTCACTAGGGGCAAAGACCAAATTCAGCCAGTGTTAAGATATCATATAATTTTATTAGCCCATCACCAGAACTGTAATAAGAATATATCCGGGAGTATAAAAGCACAGACTATTTTAAAGCTTTACTAGTAAATCTTTATAAAATAAGAGTATAGGTTTCTTTGGTATATAATTATCACAATCTCTTTGATACATATAAAAGAAACATACATTTCAGGGCATAATTCTTCAAGTCACACGACATCAAATGTCAAAGTAACAGTCATGACCCCATAGTGTTAATGTCACGCGTCGCTGCACTCTCCGTGTCAGCATGACACAACCAAACCCCAGTGTCATGACACGCCAACGCCGTGTCCCATGACACTTAATTGTCTCGTGTTATGACACTCCATGTCATCACACTACGTCTCAATATATCCTTTTCTCTGTGTCACGACACTCGGTCTCAATACTTCCTGTTCAACTCGCCACATAACACCAACACTCCAGGTTCACGGCACGCTTATGTTTCACACACTTCTGCTAGTATTAGTGTTACCCGACACTCTGTGTGCCAACACGTACGCCACACCTCAGTCACATTATTAGATCAAATACACAGTAATTTCATGACCATATTCCTCGTGTCACACACCATCAATACAAAGTAACTTGTCATGATCCTTTCTGTGTTACACTTACACTGATCAGCACTAAGTGACCAACGAGGCCAGCATAAACCTGCGAGCAACTGAAGTCAGCAGGCTGGGCACATACGTCACACACAATAGCACAAAGTAACGGGATACACTCTTTACGTTCCACGACACTCCCGTCATATACGACTCTCAGTATGCGGTAGTGACCAATGAGGCCAGCAAGCCTGTGAGGAACTGGGTAAAAGGTACCCACACTGATCAGCAAATGGAGTAAGGTCCGCAGGTAACAGCCAGTGATGAGGTCAGCAGACTGAGTAGTCCATAACAGAAGCCAGATGAAATAACTTCAGCAGACTGAGTAGAGAGTCCCACAGGTCTGCAAGTAACATTAAGCCACAAGGAACTTCAGTAGAAACTGAGTCCAGGCAGCCAGCCAGAAACTAAATCTAGCTGGTGTAGTCAGTACTCAGTGAAGTCGTGGTGAACTCTGCTTGAGTAACGAAGCCTGCGAGGAACTAAGTCCAGGCAGCCAGCAGGAACAGTACTCAGTGAAGTCATGGTGAACTCTGCTTGAGGCCGGTTCATCAGCCCCAACATTGAGTATGATGACGTCACACTGGGTACTGCCACTGGTAACAACCATTTAGCAGCACTTCAGTGGTCAGCCAACCACCTCTCCTTTGATACTGGTCAGGGTATGCAACACTCCCTTTTAAGGTAGAGGAATTGATAAAAAAAACATCCAAACTCCCCATTTATTATTACAGTGGACCCCCGCTATTCAAACTTAATCTGTTCCAGGAGCTAGTTCTCAACGCGAAATGTTCGAGTGGCGATTTAATTTTTATAGAGGGGCCACAGATATATCAGATCACTTTTTAGTTATAGCTACAGTGGGAGTAAAAGGTAGATGGGATACAAGGAAAATAGAAGCAGTAAGTAAGAGAGAGGTGAAGGTTTATAAACTAAAAGAGGAGGCAGTTAGGGTAAGATATAAACAACTATTGGAGGATAGATGGGTTAGTGAGAGTGTAGGCAATGGGGTTGAAGATGTATGGGGTAGATTTAAAAATGTAGTGTTAGTGTTCAGCAGAAGTTTGTGGTTACAGGCGAGTGGGTGCGGGAGGGAAGAAGAGCGATTGGTGGAATGATGATGTAAAGAGAGTAGTAAGGGAGAAAAAGTTAGCATATGAGAGGTTTTTACAAAGTAGAAGTGATGCAAGGAGGGAAGAGTATATGGAGAGAAAAAGAGAGGTTAAGAGAGTGATGAAGCAATGTAAAAAGAGAGCAAATGAGAGAGTGGGTGAGATGTTATCAACAAATTTTGTTGAAAATAAGAAAAAGTTTTGGAGTGAGATTAATAAGTTGAGGAAGCCTAGAGAACAAATGGATTTGACAGTTAAAAATAGGAGAGGAGAGTTATTAAATGGAGAGATAGAGGTATCAGGAAGATGGAGGGAATATTTTGATGAGTTGTTAAATGTTGATGAAGACAGGGAAGCTGTGATTTCGTGTATAGGGCAAGGAGGAATAACATCTTGTAGGAGTGTGGAAGAGCCAGTTGTGAGTGTGGGGAAAGTTCGTGAACCAGTGGGTAGAATGAAAGGGGGTAAGGCAGCTGGGATTGATGGGATAAAGATAGAAATGTTAAAAGCAGGTGGGGATTTAGTTTTGGAGTGGTTAGTGCTATTATTTAATAAATGTATGGAAGAGGGTAAGGTACCTAGGGATTGGCAGAGATCGTGTATTGTTCCTTTGTATAAAGGCAAAGGGGACAAAAGAGAGTGCAAAAATTATAGGGGAATAAGTCTGTTGAGTGTACCTGGTAAAGTGTATGGTAGAGTTATTATTGAAGGAATTAAGAGTAAGACAGAAAGCAGGATAGCAGATGAACAAGGGGGCTTTAGGAAAGGTAGGGGGTGTGTAGACCAAGTGTTTACAGTGAAACATATAGGTGAACAGTATTTGGATAAGGGTAAAGAGGTTTTTTGGCATTTATGGATTTGGAAAAGGCGTATGATAGGATGGATAGGGGGGCAATGTGGCAGATGTTGCAGGTGTATGGAATAGGAGGTAGGTTACTGAAAGCAGTGAAGAGTTTTATGAGGATAGTGAGGCTCAGGTTAGTGTGTAGGAGGGAAGGGGACTATTTCCCAGTAAAAGTGGGCCTTAGACAAGGATGTGTGATGTCACCGTGGTTGTTCAATATATTTATAGATGGGGTTGTAAGAGAAGTGAATGCGAGGGTCTTGGCAAGAGGTGTGGGGTTAAAAGATAAAGAATTAAATACAAAGTGGGAGTTGTCACAGTTGCTTTTTGCTGATGACACTGTGCTTTTGGGAGATTCTGAAGAGAAGTTGCAGAGGTTGGTGGATGAATTTGGTAGGGTGTGTAAAAGAAGAAAATTGAAAGTGAATATAGGAAAGAGTAAGGTGATGAGGATAACAAAAAGATTAGGTGACGAAAGATTGGATAGAGAGAGTATGGAGGAGGTGAATGTATTCAGATATTTGGGAGTGGACATGTCAGCAGATGGGTCTATGAAGAATGAGGTGAATCATAGAATTGATGAGGGAAAAAGGGTGAGTGGAGCACTCCGGAGTCTGTGGAGACAAAGAACTTTGTACATGGAAGTAAAGAAGGGAATGTATGAGAGTATAGTTATACCAATACTCTTATATGGGTGTGAAGCATGGGTGATGAATGTTGCAACGAGGAGAAGGCTGGAGGCAGTGGAGATGTCATGTCTGAGGTCAGTGTGTGGTGTGAATATAATGCAGAGAATTCAGAGTTTGGAAATTAGGAGGAGGTGCGGGATTACCAAAACTATTATCCAGAGAGCTGAGAAGGGGTTGTTGAGGTGGTTCGGACATGTAGAGAGAATGGAACGAGACAGAATAACTCGAGTGTATAAATCTGTAGTGGAGGAAGGCGGGGTAGGGGTCGGCCTAGGAAAGGTTGGAGGGAGGGGTAAAGGAAGTTTTGTGTCGGGGCTTGGACTTCCAGCAAGCGTGTGTGAGCGTATTTGATAGGAGTGAATGGAGACAAATGGTTTTAATACTTGATGTGCTGTTGGAGTGTGAGCAAAGTAACATTTATGAAGGGATTCAGGGAAACCGGCAGGACGGACTTGAGTCCTGGAGATGGAAGTACAGTGTCTGCACTCTGAAGGAGGGGTGTTAATGTTGCAGTTTTATAACTGTAGTGTAAAGCACCCTTCTGGCAAGCAGTGATGGAGTGAATGATGATGAAAGTTTTCCTTTTGGGCACCCTGCCTTGGTGGGAATCGGCCGATGTGTTAATAAAAAAATAAAGAAATATTTTTTTTTTTTATTAACACAGGCGATTCCCACCAGAGGTGAGAAAACTTTCATCATCATTCACTCCATCACTGTCTTGCCAGAAGGCTCACTACAGTTATAAAACTGCAACATTAACACCTCCTTCAGAGTGCCGCACTGTATTCCCATCTCCAGAACTCAAGTCCGCCTGCGTTCCTGAATCCCTTCATAAATGTTACTGCTCACACTCCAACAGCCGCAGTATTAAAAACCATATGCTCCATTCACTCCTATCAAATGCGCTCACACATGCTGCTGGAAGTCAAGCCCTCGCACACCCTCCCCTCCTCAACCTTTCTAGGCCGACCCCTACCGCCTTCCCTCCACTACAGATTTATACCTCTCGAAGTCACTCTGTCTCGTTCCATTCTCTCTACATGTCCAAACCACCTCAACAACCTCCTCAGCTCTCTGGACAATCGTTTTGTAATCCCGCACCTCCTCCAATTTCCAAACTCCGAATTCTCTGCATTATATTCACACCACACATTGACCTCAGACATGACATCTCCACTGCCTCCAGCCTCTCCTCGTTGCAACATTCATCACCATGCTTCACACCCATATAAGAGCGTTGGTATAACTATACTCTCATACATTCCCTCTTTATTTCCATGGACAAGGTTCTTTGTCTCCACAGACTCCGAGTGCTCCACTCACCCTTTTCCCTCATCAATTCTATGATTCACCTCATCCTTCATAGACCCATCCGCCACATGTCCACTCCCAAATATCTGAATACATTCACCTCCTCCATACTCTCTCTCTCCAATCTGATATCAATCTTTCGTCACCTATTCTTTTTGTTATCCTCATCACCTTACTCTTTCCTATATTCACTTTCAATTTTCTTCTTTACACACCTACCAAATTCATCCACCAACCTCTGCAGCTTCTCTTCAGAATCTCCCAAAGCACAGTGTCATCAGCAAAAGCAACTGTGACAACTCCCACTTTGTATTTGCTTCTTATCTTTTAGCCCAACACCTCTTGCCAAGATCCTCGCATTCACTTCTCTTACAACCCCATCTATAAATATATTGAACAACCACGGTGACATCACACATCCTTGTCTAAGGCCCACTTTTACTGGGAAATAGTCCCTTCCCTCCTACACACTCTAACCTGAGCCTCACTATCCTCATAAAAACTCTTCACTGCTTTCAGTAACCTTCCTCCTATTCCATACACCTGCAACATCTGCCACATTGCCCCCTATCTACCCTATCATACGCCTTTTCCAAATCCATAAATGCCACAAAAACATCTTTACCCTTATCCAAATACTGTTCACCTATATGTTTTACTGTAAACACTTGGTCTACACACCCCCTACCTTTCCTAAAGCCCCTTGTTCATCTGCTATCCTGCTTTCTGTTTTACTCTTAATTCTTTCAATAATAACTCTACCATACACTTTACCAGGTACACTCAACAGACTTATTCCCTATAATTTTTGCACTCTCTTTTGTCCCCTTTGCCTTTATACAAAGGAACAATACACGCTCTCTGCCAATCCTTAGGTACCTTACCCTCTTCCATACATTTATTAAATAATAGCACCAACCACTCCAAAATTATATCCCCACCTGCTTTTAACATTTCTATCTTTATCCCATCAATCCCAGCTGCCTTACCCCTTTCATTCTACCCACTGCCTCACGAACTTCCCCTACACCCACAACTGGCTCTTCCACACTCCTACAAGATGTTATTCCTCCTTGCCCTACACACGAAATCACAGCTTCCTGTCTTCATCAACATTTAACAAATCCTCAAAATATTCTCTCCATCTTCCCGATACCTCTAACTCTCCATTTAATAACTCTCCTCTCCTATTTTTAACTGTCAAATCCATTTGTTCTCTAGGCTTCCTCAACTTATTAATCTCATTCCAAAACTTTTTCTTATTTTCAACAAAATTTGCTGATAACATCTCACCCACTCTCTCATCTGCTCTCTTTTACATTGCTTCACCACTCTTTTAACCTCTCTTTTTCTCTCCATATACTCTTCCCTCCTTGCATCACTTCTACTTTGTAAAAACCTCTCATATGCTAACTTTTTTTCCTTACTACTCTCTTTACATCATCATTCCACCAATCGCTCCTCTTCCCTCCCGCACCACTCGCCTGTAACCACAAACTTCTGCTGAACACTCTAACACTACATTTTTAAATCTACCCCATACATTTTCGACCCCATTGCCTACACTCTCACTAGCCCATCTATCCTCCAATAGTTGTTTATATCTTACCCTAACTGCCTCCTCTTTAGTTTATAAACCTTCACCTCTCTTTACTTACTGATTCTATTTTCCTTGTATCCCATCTACCTTTTACTCCCACTGTAGCTATAACTAAAAGTGATCTGATATATCTGTAGCCCTCTATAAACATGTACATCCTGAAGTCTACTCAACAGTCTTTTATCTACCAATACATAGTCCAACAAACTACTGTCATTACGCCCTACATCATATCTTGTATACTTATTTATCCTCTTTTTCTTAAAATATGTATTACCTATAACTAAACCCCTTTCTATACAAAGTTCAATCAAAGGGCTCCCATTATCATTTACACCTGGCACCCCAAACTTACCTACTACACCCTCTCTGCATGTTTCTCCCACTTTAGCATTTAGGTCCCCTACCACAATTACTCTTTCATTTGGTTCAAAAGTTCCTATACATTCGCTTAACATCTCCCAAAATCTCTCTCTCTCTCTACACTCCTCTCTTCTCCAGGTGCATACACGCTTATTATGACCCACTTTTCGCATCCGACCCTTATTTTAATCCACATAATCCTTGAATTTACACATTTATATTCCCTCTTTTCCTTCCATAACTGATCCTTCAACATTATTGCTACCCTTCCTTAGCTCTAACTCTCTCAGATACTCCTGACTTTATCCCATTTATTTCTCCCCACTGAAACTCGCCTACCCCCTTCAGCTTTGTTTCGCTTAGGGCCAGGACATCCAACTTCTTTTCATTCATAACATCGGCAATCATCTCTTTCTTATCATCCGCACTACATCCACGCACATTCAGACAACCCAATTTTATAAAGTTTTTCTTCTTCTCGTTTTTAGTAGATTTGTACAGGAGAAGGGGTTACTAGCCCATTGCTCCCGGCATCTTAGTCGCCTCATACGACACACATGGCTTACGGAGGAAAGATTCTTTTCCACTTCCCCATGAAATAATGGAAATACAATTAATCCGTTCTTGCTGTCAGGAGGCATGACAAAATAGTACTTCACTGTGAAGCTATTATCAACTCAACAGCTTATTTATCTATCACAATTCATCTAATATGACATTATAAACAATATAAATAACATAAAAACCTGATATACACTCTAGCATGAATAAAATATGTATGCCATTACGAATGTGGTGGCTGGGAAGGATGGTGGTGGCGGGCATTCTCGCTACAGCTGTGAAAACATCTTCCCATTCTTTCCTCCTTCAGACGTGTTAGTATAAGAGAAAATGGAGTTTGTAATGCTATCTGCATTAGATCACTTCGTCAGCTTCAAGGAATGAATAGAAATCATACGTGTCAGGCTGGTAACAACAACAACAACTGGTTTGTTTACAAAAGGATGATAACAAATTCCCACTCTAGACAGCATACTCCACCTATATTCAAAACTTTAAAACTTCTCACCGTAAAAAACATTCATACCTATTCATGTGCCTACTACATACATAAAACTCTACATGCTAATATCAACCCTACACTCAAAATTCTCCTCAACAACTTCAATAGGTCCCATGACCACGACACAAGACACAGATCACTATTTGACATACCCCGAGTCCATACTAACCAATGTAAAAATTCTATGCACATAAAGGGCCCCAGAATCTGGAATTCATTACCAGTAAATATTAAGTTAACCTTGTCTGAAAATCAATTCAAGACTCTTCTCAAAAATCGCCTACTCACCCTATACTAAATACATACTCATACTGTAACAAACTTTCAAACTCAATGTTATTTTACTTAAGATAATCTCAGTTTTATATTGTCATCCTCCTTAACACTTGTTGCAATTTCATATCATCATATTGTCATTTTAATAGTATAGTATCATCAATTCAAAACGATGCTCAAAAACCACCTTCTCGCCCAAACCTAAATGCACAATATCAAACATTCCCAACAAACTATAATAATCACTTAAATGTAAAAACCTGATTAATCACTTAAATGTAAAAACCTGTTATGAATAATACATACTAAGCTAACTGTTTCTATAACATTTACATTAATGACCACGTAAACTGTAACTGCAATGCAACTACATAATTGTTTTAAATTGATATCTCACTCAATTAATTGCATTGCTACAATCAATAAATAATTATGTTCAACTTATACTCAAATTTTACAACTTAGATACACAATTATACTAATTTTATAAATTATCAACCATAACTTTTTACCATGTAGTCTAATATTAGTTATTTTTAAGAATGCCCGCAATGCACAGCATATTAGGGGCTTTTGGCATGTATGTACATCTCTTTTATACCTAACTATGTATCATTGTATCATGTCTACCTTACTATGTATCATTGTACCATGTCTAAATAAAATTATTATTATTATTATTAATATTATTATTATTATTATTATTATTATTATTATTATTATCATCATTTTGTTAATTTGAAATAAAATATATATAACTAGAAGAAACTCAATAAATTTCTCTAATACAGTGAACCCCCGGTGTTCGACGGCGTCGGAGCTCGGCCAAATCGGTGTTCGACGGTTTTTTTTACAATAATTTTGACTCGGTATTAGGCGGCCACTCGGAGTTCGACGAGTCGGCTATCCGTCCCGGACGCGTACGTGTGGGGCCGTGGCCCAGCTGGGCGCCCAGGCACTCAGTGTGTTATTGTTTACAAGCGAGCTACCACTTCCCACACACCACCCACGCATTCATACCATATATATATTGTCATTATTCCAGTGTTTTTAGTGCTTGCAACTGCTAAATAAGCCACCATGGGCCCCAAGAAAGCTCCTAGTGCCAAGCCTGTGGTAAAGAATGTCAGAAATATGGTAGAATTGAAGGAGCTGGCTGGCTGGTAGGTTGGCTGACTGGCTGGCTGGTTGGTTGGCTGGCCGGTTGGCTGGCCGGTTGGCTGGCTGGTTGGTTGGCTGGCCGGCTGGCTGGTTGGTTGGTTGGCTGCCTGCCTGCCTGCCTGCCTGGGTGGCTGGCTGGTTGGCTGGTTGGTTGGCTGGCTGGCTGGCTGGCTGGCTGGCTGGCTGGCTGCCTGCCTGCCTGGCTGGCTGGCTGGTTGGTTGGTTGGTTGGTTGGCTGGCTGGCTGGTTGGTTGGTTATCTGGTTGGCTGGCTGGCTGGCTGGCTGGTTGGTTGGTTGGTTGGCTGCCTGGCTGGTTGGATGGATGGTTGGTTGGCTGCCTGCCTGGCTGGTTGGTTGGTTGGTTGCCTGCCTGCCTGCCTGCCTGCCTGCCTGGTTGGTTGGTTGGTTGGTTGGCTGGTTGGTTGGCTGGCTGGCTGGCTGGCTGCCTGGCCTGTCTGTCTGTCTGTCACACACGTACACATAAATACAATTATACATAGTGTAAATTACCTAGGATATCCCATACAATCGAGACTGGCAAATAATGTGTGTCAGGACTCAGATGTGAAGCAGTGACTACTGAGTCTTGTAATATGTGTTGGATCTCTCTGAGACAGATAGACAAACAGATAGACAGACAGACAGACAGAGACAAACAGATACAGACAGAGATATAAAACAGTGAAAACAAATAAAGCCTAGGCTAACCCGTCACCCCTGGCTGGCTGGCTGGCAGGCAGGGAGGGAGACAGGCAGGGAGGGAGGGAGGGAGACGGGCGAAGGCATTGTATCTTCATCAATGTCAACACTAATTAGTTTAGCGATAATAAGAAGATAATAATAAGATAAGAGGACGCTTACCCCTCATCAATGTCACCTCTTGTAATTTGATTAGTGATAAGACTGGGGCCCCTTGTGCCAGCTGGTCACCATGCTTCAATAATTATCATTATTATTATTATTATTATTATATTCTCCTGTATCCTAGGTAATTTACACTATGTATAATTGTATTTATGTGTTCCTGTGAGATAGACTCAGTCAGCCAGCCGTCCAGTCAGTCAGTCAGTTAGCTAGCCGGGTAGCTAGTCAGCCAGCCGTCCAGTCAGTCAGTTAGCCAGCCGGGTAGCTAGTCAGCCAGCCGTCCAGTCAGTCAGTTAGCCAGTCGGGTAGCTAGTCAGCCAGCAAGCCAGCCGTCCAGTCAGTCAGTCAGTTAGCCAGCCGGGTATCTGGTCAGCCGGCTGGCCGGCCATCCATCCAGCCGGCTGTTCAGCCAGTCAGCCAGCTGTCCATCCAACCAGCCAGCTGTCCATCCACCCAGCCGGCTGACCATCCATCCAGCTGTTCAGCAAGCCAGCCGGCTAGCTGGTCAGCCGGCTGGCCGGCTATCCATCCAGCCGGCTGTTCAGCCAGTCAGCCGGCTATCCATCCATCCAGCCAGCAGTCTGTCCATCCATCCAGCCAGCCAGCCGTCTGTCCATCCAACCAGCCAGCTGGCTGTCCATCCATCCAGCCAGCCGGCTGTCCATCCATTCAGCCAGCCAGATGGTCAGCAAGCCAGCCAGCCAGCCAGCCAGCCCCAGTCGCCGGCACAATTCCAAACATTCGCCAGAAACAGAACTCTCTGGAACACTTTTTTTGAGCAACAGGGGTCCAGTGACTCTCAAGCTGGTCCTAGTGGCATTAAAAAACAAAGAAGGGAAGTAACCCAGGGAAAGGACTTGGTACCTGAAGTCTTTATGGAAGGGGATTTCCCTTCCAAACAAAAGCAACTCTTCCATTCTCTCCCCTCCTCCCGTCTTCCACACATCAACAACTCTTCAATAAAGGTAAGTGACATGTTATTACTGTTTTATTCTTCATGTCTCATTGTTTTCTGTGTAATTTAATGTATATTTAATGTACAAAAATATTTTATTTTAATACTTTTGGGTGTCTGAAACGGATTAATTTTATTTCCATTATTTCTTATGGGGAAAATAGAATCGGAGTTCGACCAAACCGGTGGTCGACGGGCCCTCTGTGACGGATTACCGACGAGAACCGGGGGTCCACTGTATTGTTATTTTACTAGTATAGCATCAACATATTGTAACTTGAAATAAAATATACAACTAGAATAAACTCAACCAATTTCTCTAGTATTGTCTTTTAACCCTTAAACTGTCCACACGTGGATATACGTTCACTCGCGAAAGTGACCGAATATTTTGAAAAAAAAAATCGTTTTTTTTTTCTAAAAATGAAGAGCACATTTTTATAAATAGGATAGGCTAAAAAAAAACATTTTAGGGCCAGTACTTACTGAGATATAAGCCTGTGAAGTTGGTGCTAAATGATGTGGTGTCGGCAAAATGGAGCACTGCCGCTTACAGAAACAAGAAACATTTATCGTTTTTTTCCATTTTTTTCCATTTTCTGTTGTTTTCATCCTATGATAATAATGTTTTGATGCAGATCTATTCATTTCATTGCCAATTCTTGTTTAGACACAAATATTTGTTACTGAATTAGTAATCATACTGTCACAAACACACATGTTCACACTGATAAATAAATTTGTACACCTGGTTCAATCACTTATTATTGTTTACATATATATACAAGGTATTTACAGGTCCTATTTATGTTTCTAGAAGTCCACCACTGTATGATACTCGAAGAAGCATGGATTCATACAGAGTGCCACTCCACATTGCTGACACATGAATCGTGTGTCTTTTCGCACTTGGGGTCGCTGTGTACTGTAAGCACACACAACACACTTTTTCTGAGAGTACTTCTTCTTTGGAGTAGATGGTAATGGTATCAGGCAGTGACAGTTAGGGATAATTCGGTTGGGCACTTCCCCCTCTGTTTGTGGAGTGACAGGTCGCTGTTGTGGAGTGACAGGTCGCTGTTGTGGAGTGACAGGTCGCTGTTGTGGAGTGACAGGTCGCTGTTGTGGGGTGACAGGTCGCTGTGGAGTGGCAGGTATAGGTGTGGTACCATACTTTCTCCCTATCTGCTTGATGACATTTAGGGTGAATTCTGCATATCGTTGTCGCTTCCCAGTCTTTATTTCATACATGTTAAAGGCATTGAGCATTGCAATGTCCACAAGGTGGAAAAACATTTTTATATACCACTTGCGACTCCTACGCACACAGTCAACAAAGCCTATCATCATGTCACACTTGTCGACTAGTCGCATATTGTTTGTATAGTCGATGACAACAGCTGGCTTTTCAATAGGTTGATTGTTGAGCGTGCTCATTCTGTCTGTTTGTACCATCTCGTTTCTGTGAATGGTTGACAGCAATGTCACGTCCCTTTTGTCATGCCATGACAGTGCCATGATGTCATTGGCATGAAACGCCTGCACTACACTTCCTCCAGTGAACTTTGGCATGTGTTTTCTATTTCTTCTCACTGTTCCACATATATCAGTATTGTTCACACGTAGGAAATCAGCAAGCATAGGGCTTGTGTACCAGTTGTCTGTGAACAATGTATGGCCCTTGCCAAGGTATGGCTGCATCATCTTGCGAACAACATCACCAGAAATGCCCAACATGCGCCTGGTATCATCAAGTGTATTTTTACCTGTGTAGATAATGACATCCAACACAAGACCAGTCTCACAGTCACACATAACAAACAGTTTTATACCAAAGCGATTACGTTTGCTTGGTATATATTGTTTGAATGACAGTCGTCCCTTGAACAGAATCAAGGACTCGTCAACAACAATGTTCTTGAATGGATAAAAGTAGGCACTGAATTTTTGCTTGAGATACATAAACAATTCCCGGATTTTGTAGAGGAGGTCATTTCGGTTTGGTGTATTCCTATCTGAGAAGTGCAACATTCTCAGCAACAGAAGGAATCTGTTGCAGGGAAGGAGGTCACGGAAGACTGGAGTGCTAATGAAGTGGTCTGTGGACCAGTAGTTTGCTATATTGTTCTTATATGTGTGTGGCATAAGCATGACAGTGCCAAGGAATAAATACATTTCAGCCACAGTTGTATCTTTCCACCTACACAGCCGTGACGATTCTGAAAAATCTGCATGGTCCATTGTATACTGGTAGTACAGGTTGGTCTGAGTAACAATCAGGTTCATTATTGGCTCCTCAAAGTATAGTTGAAAATAGTCTAACTCTGTAGACTCATTTGTGATGGGACAGTGTGGCATGATGCCACTTCCACTGCCATCAAAATTGAAAGGATGTGGCACGAATGGTGTATGTTCAGTCCACTTCCATTCACGATCAGATGGTGCAGGGTGGACCTGTGGCATGGGATGTGGGGGAGCAGGAGGGACGGGAGCGGGGCCAGCACATGATTGAGAGAGTGCGTCGTGGTCCTTTGTCTGTCCACACACCGCGCCACGAGGTCCAGGCACCATGCCACCCACCACCTCTTCCTCCATCCCAGCATACTCTCCTTCATTATCACTTTCACTGTCAGTGGCTGGGGTTTTGGATCGTGAACTGCCATGACCCTTGCCTCTGACTGCATATGGCACACTGCCTGAACGTAGGTAATGACGCACATAAGTACGTTTCACTGGGGAATAATGATAATCACTGTCACTCGACGAATCGTCTATGGGCATAAAATCGATTTCATCATCGTCACTTATATCACCTTCACTATCGTCACTATCATAACACATGGAAAATGATAATTTCCTCTTGCGGAGCTGCCTTTGGGTAGTAACACTAGCAACCCCAGAGGTGCTGGGCTGAGGGTCTGTGGCCACACTGGCCACACCAGATGTGCTGGGCTGAGGGTCTGGTATGGCCACACTGGCCACCCCAGAGGTGATGGGCTGAGGGTCATCTGGGTTGTCATCAATAGTTTCACTAATTCCTTGATTATTAGTGGCTATATCACTGTCAAATCCACTAAGCTCGCGTTCTCTATCACTTTCCGAGAATAGTAGAGTGTTAATACGACGAAGCGTGAGTGAATCACGGGGGTGTGCCATGATGTTGACCCAAGATGGAGCTGAAACTAACTGGGGCTACCATGCGGTACCCTGGCGTCCCCGATTTTTTTCATACTGCGCACACTGAGGGCGCAGACCCATTCTCTCATGTCTAGGCGACTCAGGCCTATTGCACTAAATTTGAACGAATGTAAAATAAAACGTAGATATACGTTCGGTCACTTTCGCGAGTGAACGTATATCTACGTGTGGACAGTTTAAGTGTTAATAGTATAGTATAATCATATTGTAATTTGAAATAATATATAACTAGAATAAACTCAATCAATTTCTCTAGTATTATGTACATAGTGAATAAGTCTTTAGAATAAGCTGCCCCTAATGCCATGGCATGCCAGTGGCTCTCCTTGCATTACAATTTTATAATTGTAACTACCAATAACTATGTATACTTGTAACTTGCATTGAAATAAAAATATTATTAATATTATTATTATTAACTCCGAACCTTCATTTAATCTTGTTTACTCACTACTGCCTCTACTACCACTGCCTCTACTACCACTGCCTCTACCACCACTGCCTCTACCACCACTGCCTCTTCCACCACTGCCTCTACCACCACTGCCTCTACCACCACTGCCTCTACCACCACTGCCTCTACCACCACTGCCTCTACCACCACTGCCTCAACCACCAATGTCTCTACCACTGCCTCAACCACCACTGCCTCTACCACTTCCTCTACCACTGCCTCAACCACCACTGCCTCAACCACCACTGCCTCTACCACCACTGCCTCTATCCACTGCCTCTACCACCACTGCCTCTACCACCACTGCCTCTCACCACTGCCTCTACTACCACTGCCTCACCACTGCCTCTACCACCACTGCCTCTACCACCACTGCCTCTACCACCACTGCCTCTCACCACTGCCTCTACCACCACTGCCTCTACCACCACTGCCTCTCACCACTGCCTCTCACCACTGCCTCTACCACCACTGCCTCTACCACCACTGCCTCTCACCACTGCCTCTACCACCACTGCCTCTACCACCACTGCCTCACACTTTATGAACAAACTCCAAACAATTATAATTAAGTGTGAAATGTCTGGATGAGCGTGCAGGGTAATGTTCTCTCGAGTGTAAACAACGCGTGACTGGCTCTACAAGCGCTGGGCGGACAGGTGATGGACGCACTTGTTCGAATCGTGATATTTTGTTTGCATGGCGATATCGATTTTCTTGTTCTAATAACGATATGTTCCATTGCCGAGCCGTTCGAATAGCGGGGGTCCACTGTACTAAAATCTTTAATACAAACAAAAGTATCAACATTATTGAACAAAATCTGTAACACTAGTTACTGATGTTAATGTTCTCTCTACCTGTTCACTCTGATGGCAGAAACGACTTGGTTGATCCGTGTCCTTGATCTACTCTTGAAGGAATGACTTGTCTGATTCATGTCCTTGATCTACTGTTGTAGGAAAGACATGGTTGATCTCTGTCCTTGATCCACTGTTGTAGGAAAGACATAGATGAAATGTGGCAGGATATCTTCTTTATGATAAAGATATTGTCAGTAGTATTGCTGAGGTCTGCCATCATTGATGAAGGCAGCACAACTATGAATGTAACAGTCAGAATCCATTGTAACATTCTGGGGGAGGAAGTACATTTAGTACAACCTCTGGACGACCTAGTAAACCATTATTGCAACCCCACTCTATGATGGATTGTGGGTACTTTGTAGACCTCGCTGTGTATGCACCTGCTGATGCAGGAGGGGCACCTCACCCTGCTTTGACCACCCTGAATTCACTGAAACTGTAATTCACGTGACAACGTGAGTATACGACACTGCAGTAAACGTATTTCCATTCAGACTACAGGAATTGCATCTTCATCCTGGTAGGGCCCCCTTGTTGCATGTCACACCACCTAGGTATTATTTTGAAGGTGCTTCCTTAACTAGGGGCCCTCAAGGTAGGTTCCTTGATGCTTGTGAGAGGTTCTTGATCTAAGTAACTAGAGCCCTCAAGGTAGATGTGACCCCTGTGGGATTAGTGCTCCCTATGAATACAATAATAATAATAATAATAATATTGACAAGGTAGTTTTCCCTGTGGTTCGTGTCACACTAACCTTCACTTTGTGATAGATTACACTGTTCATACTAACTTTCGTTCTACCCAACAGCCACAGCACGAGTCGTGCGACGTCGCCGTGCTCTGCCGGGATGTGAGCGACGCCTGCAAGGAGATGAAGGGTGCCGTGCGACGCGTGCGACGCCGCATGCCACAGGATGGCTCTGTGGGGCCACTCAACTTACCCCAGGAAGTGCAAGAAGCTTTGACAGTGGCACTTTGCAACATGAACAATGCTGCAAGAGCCCTTAGACATGTTATGAAGGCTTGCTTGCAACAAACTGCCCTACTGTCAGGTAAACTGTACTTGCTACTATCAGGTAAACTGTACTTGATACTATCAGGTAAACTGTACTTGCTACTATCAGGTAAACCGTCCTTGCTACTATCAGGTAAACTGTACTTGCTATTATCGGGTAAACTGTACTTGCTACTATCAGGTAAACCGTCCTTGCTACTATCAGGTAAACCGTCCTTGCTACTATCAGGTAAACTGTACTTGCTACTATCAGGTAAACTGTACTTGCTACTATCAGGTAAACTGTACTTGCTACTATCGGGTAAACTGTACTTGCTACTATCAGGTAAACTGTACTTGCTACTATCAGGTAAACTGTACTTGCTACTATCAGGTAAACTGTACTTGATACTATCAGGTAAACTGTACTTGCTACTATCAGGTAAACCGTCCTTGCTACTATCAGGTAAACCGTCCTTGCTACTATCAGGTAAACTGTACTTGCTACTATCGGGTAAACTGTACTTGCTACTATCAGGTAAACTGTACTTGCTACTATCAGGTAAACTGTACTTGCTACTATCAGGTAAACTGTACTTGCTACTATCAGGTAAACTGTACTTGCTACTATCGGGTAAACTGTACTTGCTACTATCGGGTAAACTGTACTTGCTACTATCGGGTAAACTGTACTTACTACTATCAGGTAAACTGTACTTGCTACTATCAGGTAAACTGTACTTGCTACTATCAGGTAAACTGTACTTGCTACTATCAGGTAAACTGTACTTGCTACTATCAGGTAAACTGTACTTGCTACTATCAGGTAAACTGTACTTGCTACTATTGGGTAAACTGTCCTTGCTGCTATTAGGTAAACTGTACAGGTGCTCCTCAACTGACTGATGGGTTTACATTCTGATGAATCCGTCATAAGTCGAATATATGATATGATAAATAACTATTGTCACTGAATAAGTAAATAAACAAATAATTACTGTAACTAAATACCAATATTGATATATGAATTCAAGTTTATCCTATCAATACATGTACAGTGAACCCTCGGTTAGCGGCCAATTTGGTTAGCAGCCGGTTTACGGCTCCCGGTTAGCGGCCATTATTTTGGTTAGCGGCAGTATGGGACGCATCAAGTCGCGGCTGATGCCGCTTGCGCTTCAGTTTGGCTCTCTCTCGGTGCGTAAGGAAGCTTCTGCTCATTCATCCAGACATTTCGCTTGTTTTCCATTGTTTTTTGCCAGTGCAACTGCGAAATAAGTAACCATGGCTCCCAAGAAAGTTCCTAGTAAAGTTCCTGTGGCAAAGAGAGTGAGAATCACGATGGAATTTAAGACGGAAGTGATTGAGAAATATGAGAGTGGTATGTGGGTGCTGGAACTTGCCAGGATGTTTGGGAAAAACAAATCAACAATTACAACCATCCTGTCAAAGAAAGAACAAATCAAGGAGGCTGATGTTGCCAAAGGAGTAAATGTGCTTACGAAACAAAGGTCACCAATAATGGAACAAATGGAAAAGTTATTGTTATTGTGGATTAAAGAAAAACAAATAGTGGGAGACAGTGTAGTGGAGTCTGTTATTTGTGAGAAGGCAAGGCATTTGCATGAAGATCTTGTGAAGAAAACTCCTGTAACAAGTGCTGCTGGTAGTGAATTTAGGCCAGCAAAGGCTGGTTTGAGAGATTTAAGAAGTGTAGTGGCATACACAGTGTTGTAAGGCATGGCGAGGCTGCAAGTTCAGACAAACATTCTGCTGAAAAGTTTGTGCAGGAATTTCAGGACTACATAAAGAGTGAAA
>WNWK01004758.1:0-133304 GCA_009830355.1 Cherax destructor
TATTTCATATGGAAATTTTGCTGAATTATATATTGCCACAAAAAAGCCAAAAAAATCCGCAAATTTGCAGGGATTTCCGCGAACAGTTATTAGCTATGTTCTAAGGAAAATCCTCGAATTACTGAAGACACAAATTCGGAACCGCAAATTCACAGGGCTCCACTGTACCATTCGAAAATACACCACAAAGTTGCTGTTTTAAACCAAAAACATGGTCGCAGTTTTTTTTTCTTATTATGTACTGCTTGCTGCAGGATTTTTTTAATACTGTGTACACTCATTAATCAGACCCATTCTCTCACATGTAGGCCTACCAGCTATCTCGTGAAAGATTGGAAGCCACTAGAATTTTGGCATAGTATTACGGGACTGACAGTGAAAGGGTTAAGGGTTAATAATGGGTCTCTAAAGAATCATTCATGAGATGGGTCAGGTTAGATTACTACCTGAGGTACTGAAGCAAATTCTTGGGCAGATTTAGGGAAAGGCTGGATAAATAGATGGGTATGAATGAATGGTTTTGAGAAGGACCTGCCGAGTATGGGCCAGTAGGCCTACTGCAGTGTTCCTTTGTTCATATGTAACATAAAGACCCTGCTTAGTACAGTAGGGCCCCGCTTTTCGGCGTTCCGTTCATACGGCGAGTTCAAATTAAGACCAAAACTTTTGTATACGGCGAGCAGTCTTTCAGATATGGCACGCGCCACCCGGTTTGTTTATATTTTCCATGAGCACATCTCTCTATTATGTAATAATCACTCTTGAGCACATTAAATGTCCAATTTTACGTCAATATAGACATTTTCATTAATACATCTATGATATTTTCTTCAAAATTATATAAGAAACATGTTACATAGCATATAAACATGCTGTTTATATGCTATGGTGTTGCCGGGCGGAGGGAAAACATTACGTAATACTAATAATAATAATCACTCTTGGGCACATTAAATGTCTTATTTTACATTAAAATAGACATTTTCATTAATTCATGTACAGTGGACCCTCGCTATTCGAACACTCCAAAACTCAACCTCATTCCAGAATGCTGTTCAAGTGCTGTTACCAAACTAATTTATTCCCATAAGGAATGATGTAATTAGATTAGTCTATTTCAGACCCCCCAAAAATACACTTACAAAAATAAACTTATATAAAAGGGTGAGTTTTGGAGTGTTTGAATGGCGAGGGTCCACTGTATGATATTTTCTTCAAAATTATTTAAAAAACATGTTACATAGCATATAAACATGATACATACACCCACAGAATAAAAATTGACAAATATGAGATTTTTTACCAAGCGACTTTGTAGGTGTGTCGGAAGAATTATGTTTTCTCTAGTAAAACACTGAGGGATAACTCTAGAAAAATATTCCTTTCATATGCCTTCACTCTATACAGTGGACCCTCGGTTAACGAATACCCCGGAAATCGTGCAATTATGTAAGTATAATTTTGTAAGTTCTTGTGGAAGTGTATTTTTGGGGGTCTGAAATAGACTAACCTACGTGAAA
The DNA here is from genome assembly GCA_009830355.1 of Cherax destructor. Lineage (NCBI taxonomy): Eukaryota > Metazoa > Arthropoda > Malacostraca > Decapoda > Parastacidae > Cherax > Cherax destructor. Next base: position 1,521 of record WNWK01004758.1, read on the forward strand.
TTTTTCCTTAAGGGAGTAAATTCGTTCGGTAATGGCACTTGAGCAGACTTCAGGAGTGAAGTTTTTACGAAACTCGGGGGTCCACTGTATATGGCTATTCACGACCCTTGTGGGTTTAGCGCTTCTTTTTTATTATGATAATAATAATAATACTATCATTAACTCTAAAAATAGTGTGTTGCATGAGAATGGGAGTGTTGCTGTTTGTTTATTTTGTACAACTTGTTCACAATCTAAGAGTATTTGTATTGTGAGGTAATTATTATTATAATAACAAAAATTATTTTGAGGTAAAAGTTTCACAAACTCTTACAAACGTATGTGAATGAACTAAAAGTGGTCACGTATTAATTGCATTAATTTCGCCTGACCGAGTGATCGCCCACTACCTGTTCAGTTTTTTTTTTTTTTTCCTTGTCTGAACTCCGTATCTCATTCTCTCTCTCGTTTACTCTTTCATTAACTAGTTGGCTCTCAATGACTATGGCGTCTAAGCTTAGTTGTGATAAAAAGAGGAGTCGTAAGCCTCTTACTTTATGTGCGTTAGAAATGATTAAACTCGGTGAACTGACTTTTTTGGGTTATCCTAGGTTCTCTACGCATATTCTGCTATGTATGATAATCTATGTAACTGTATTTGTGTATACCTGAAAAAACTTACTAACAAGGTACAGTGGTACCTCGAGTTACGATATTTTTTCGTTCGAGAATGCTGTTCAAGTGCCATTACCAAACGAATTTATCCCCATAAGGAATAATGTAAAATAGACTAGTCCTTTTACACCCCCAAAAATATACCTACAAAAGCATTTAAAAAAATAAACTTACATAAAAGGGCGATTTTTTGGACCATCGTAACTCGAGGTACCACTGTATATGTTGATCGCTTAGATAGCCATCAAATACAGTTACATATAGCAGCATATGTATAGAGAACCCAGGATAACCCAAGAGTGTCAGCTAACACTCTTGCTAGGAGCTAATGCTGCTGGGGATTGCAAGTTAAAAACCTCTGATAATTTATCACTCAGAATCCTAGGGCCCTAAAGAACTATGCAAAAGGTAGCCTCCCTGTTTATTATAAATCCAATTCAAAAGCTTATTCCTAGTACAGTGGACCCCCGAGTTTCGTAAAAACTTCACTCCTGAAGTCTGCTCAAGTGCCATTACCGAACGAATTTACTCCCTTAAGGAAAAATTTCACGTAGGTTAGTCTATTTCAGACACCCAAAAATACACTTCCACAAGAACTTACAAAATTATACTTACATAATTGCACGATTTCCGGGGTATTCGTTAACCGAGGGTCCACTGTATACGTATATCCTTTATATAGTATAATAACATGTAACTCCTACAGTGTATAATATTAAGGTATTAAATGGACCCCAATGGAAATAAGTCACTGTCTGACTTTTTTAGGTTATCCTAGGTTTTCTACACATATGCTGCTATGTATGATAATTCTATGTAACTGTATTTCTGTATACCTAAATAAACTTACTTACTTACTTTTCATAAATTGGTTCACAGACTATTTTAAGCCTATAGTTGAGGCTTACTGAAAGGAAAAGAAAATGCCTTTCAATGTTTTACTTGTTTTAGACAATACCCTGCCACTCACCTCTCACACATCAATGTTAACCCTTTCAGGGTCCGTGCCGTAGTTCTACGTCATGAGCTCAGCTCACTCAGATAAGCTTTGAGCGGCAAATTTGGGCCTAGATATGAGAGAATACATCTATGTGGTAAGTGTGCACCACATAAAACAAATCCTGCAGCACACAGTGCATAATGAGAGAAAAAAAACTGAAACCGCAATTTTCGATTAAAACAGCGACTCTGCAGTGTTTTTTCGTATACTTCGTATAGTTGTATTTGCGATTTCTTGGTCTCATTTGATAGAATGAAAGATATATTACAGATATAGAAATGATTTTGATTGGTTTTAGTACTGCTTGAAACTGAGCTCAAAATAGCGGAAATGTAAAATTTTTGCCTATGTTCAAGCGTAAACAAATGACCTCACACGTCTAATACGCGCCAGCTGGTGGGTCTAATATACATTCACAAATGTGGTGATATTATTTGTACAATTATTACAATATTGCATAACATTATGTGAATAAAAAATAAAAATGGAATTCATTTGTAAAGACTGAAAACGTAACTAATGAACAAAGGAAATGTTAGTTTAGTGCCAGGAATGCCTGCATTGTTTATTCTGCACCGTATTTTGAAATTGGAATATTTTGAACTTTGAGTTAAATTGGCTAAATTACCAATTTCCAATCACTATATTTTGTAGTTGAAACAGTTGACTGGGCGATTTCTTGTGCTCAATTGATAGAATCGAAGTAATTCTAGTGAAATAGCTAAGAATTTGGTCGACTGGAATAATGTAATTGACCTAAAATGGGAGTCAAAGTTGGCAAAATTGCCGATGCGTAAATATCGCTGACACATCAAAATTCATAAGAGCATAATTTCGTCAATTTTCAATCAAATTTTGTACTTTTTATTTTATTACCTTCAGAAAAAGATTCTCTACCCTTTCATAAGAAAAAATAAGATTTTTTTTTAAATTCTTGGACACTGGCGCACCCCTTCCAAAAATGGCCTTGGACCCTGAAAGGGTTAATACTTTAAGGTAAGTAATAAGTGTACTCTGTGTGTATCTTACTTTTTATTGTATTTTTTAATGCCTAGTGCTATTGCTAACTTAATATAAGTTAGTGTAAGCTTGTTGTCTGGCATTTATATGCATTTAGAACTGGAAAAAATGGCGCTCTGCTTTCTGGCGATGTCTGCTTTAAGGCACTAGCCTGGAACCTAACCTGCCGTATAAGTGGGGCCCTACTGTATAAGCCAGTAGGCCTACTGTAGTGTTCCTCTTCTTATGTAACATAAAGGACCTGATTAGTATGAGCCAGTAGGCCTGCTGCTGTGCTCTTCCACTCTTACTTAACCTGAAAATAAAATTCTATCAGTTACTGACCTCTTCTTCGGAGCAGTCCGGCCGTTGTTCCGCTATGACACATATCCTCTCGTCCCTCAGGACCTTGTGTGAGAAGACAGCAATGCGACCTCGGTATATAAATTTCATGGGTTCTACTGCCAGGACAGTTGCGATGATGTCATCGGTGTTGTGTTTACGGCCAGTGACGGTCATGAGACCGTCTCGAGACCCACACACAAACACTAGACCACCCTGAGGAAGACCAAACCACATTAATGTCATTAACAAAAATTAATCAAACATACAATATACAGGTGCTACTTGACTTATGATATTTTGACTTTACGATGGTGCAAAAGCAATTACAGTGGAACCCCGAGTTTCAAATGCATCGAGTATCGAACGATTCAAATTTCGAACGCTTTTTTCAAACCAATTTTGTCCCGAGTATCGAACGTGCCCCTTGTTTCGAAACACATACCAGATCTGTCTGCCTGCCCCGCGCCTGCGCACCTCCCCGTAAAGGCGTCGTGAGTCAGTCTGGCTTTGTTTATCCTCTGAGTGACAGTAGTTTGTTGGACTACGTATTGGTAGATAAAAGACTGTGAATAGACTTCAGGATGTACATGTTTATAGAGGGGCCACAGATATATCAGATCACTTTTTAGTTATAGCTACAGTGGGAGTAAAAGGTAGATGGGATACAAGGAAAATAGAAGCAGTAAGTGAGAGGTGAAGGTTTATAAACTAAAAGAGGAGGCAGTTAGGTAAGATATAAACAACTATTGGAGGATAGATGGGCTAGTGAGAGTGTAGGCAATGGGGTCGAAGTTGTATGGGGTAGATTTAAAAATGTAGTGTTAGTGTGTTCAGCAGAAGTTTGTGGTTACAGGAAAGTGGGTGCGGGAGGGAAGAAGAGCGATTGGTGGAATGATGATGTAAAGAGAGTAGTAAGGGAGAAAAAGATAGCATATTTAAGGTTTTTACAAAGTAGAAGTGATGCAAGGAGGGAGGAGTATATGGAGAGAAAAAGAGAGGTTAAGAGAGTGGTGAAGCAATGTAAAAAGAGAGCAAATGAGAGAGTGGGTGAGATGTTATCAACAAACTTTGTTGAAAATAAGAAAAAGTTTTGGAGTGAGATTAATAAGTTGAGGAAGCCTAGGGAACAAATGGATTTGACAGTTAAAAATAGGAGAGGAGAGTTATTAAATGGAGAGTTAGAGGTATCGGGAAAATGGAGGGAATATTTTGAGGAGTTGTTAAATGTTGATGAAGACAGGGAAGCTGTGATTTCGTGTATAGGGCAAGGAGGAATAACATCTTGTAGGAGTGTGGAAGAGCCAGTTGTGAGTGTGGAGGAAGTTCGTGAGGCAGTGGGTAGAATGAAAGGGGGTAAGGCAGCTGGGATTGATGGGATAAAGATACAAATGTTAAAAGCATGTGGGGATATAGTTTTGGAGTGGTTGGTGCTATTATTTAATAAATGTATGGAAGAGGGTAAGGTACCTAGGGACTGGCAGAGAGCGTGTATTGTTCCTTTGTATAAAGGCAAAGGGGACAAAAGAGAGTGTAAAAATTATAGGGGAATAAGTCTGTTGAGTGTACCTGGTAAAGTGTATGGTAGAGTTATTATTGAAAGAATTAAGATTAAGATAGAGAGCAGGATAGCAGATGAACACGGGGGCTTTAGGAAAGATAGGGGGTGTGTAGACCAAGTGTTTACAGTGAAACATATAGGTGAACAGTATTTGGATAAGGGTAAAGAGGTTTTTGTGGCATTTATGGATTTGGAAAAGGTGTATGATAGGGTGGATAGGGGAACAATGTGGCAGATGTTGCAGGTGTATGGAATAGGAGGAAGGTTACTGAAAGCAGTGAAGTGTTTTTATGAGGATAGTGAGGCTCAGGTTAGAGTGTGTAGGAGGGAGGGGGACTATTTCCCAGTAAAAGTGGGCCTTAGACAAGGATGTGTGATTTCACCATGGTTGTTCAATATACAGTGGAACCCCGGCTTACGATGTTATCATCTTACGTTATTTTCGGTAACCGATATTTATAACGTAAGTAATTTGTTTGTGGCTTACGATGTTTGCTTCGTTTACCGACATTCGTACCGGACCTGTCCGCTTGGCGCCCAGCTGAGCGCGCACTCCAGGGAGCGTCAGTGCTATTGTTTACAAGCGAGAGCGACCACCCACCCACACCCACGCATTCATACCAGTATATTGTCATTATTCCACTGCTGTTTTTAGTGCTTGCAACTGCTAAATAAGCTACCATGGGTCCAAGGAAAGATCCTAGTGCTAAGCCTGTGGCAAAGAGGAACAGAAATATATGTACGATAGAAGTGAAGAAGGAGATAATAGAAAAATATGAAAGTGGAGTGCGTATCAGTGGAATTGGGCAAGTCTTTGGGGTTAGAGGTGAGTGGTGAGGATGTGGAACAGTTAGTGGAGGAGCACAAGGAAGAGCTAACCACTGAAGATCTGCAAGAGCTTCAACAGCAACTGGAACAAGAGAGCAGAGGTCAGGACAATGGTTCAGAGGAGGAGGTGGAGGTGGAACAAAAATGGAAGAATGTGCCTTCTTCAAGGATTAAGGACATTTGTGGAATGTGGAGCAAGGTGCAAGCATTTATGGATGAATATCACCCTAACCATGCTGTTGCAGGCCGTGCTGGCAACCTGTACAATGACACAGTGGTGTGTCATTTCAGGGATGTGTTAAAGAATCGCCAGACACAGAGCTCCCTGGACAAATTTGTTGTTAGAAAGAGGTCTAGTGACTCTCAAGCTGGTCCTAGTGGCATTCAAAGAAAAAGGGAAGTAACCCCAGAAAAGAACTTACCACCTGCAGTGTTAATGGAAGGGGATTCCCCTTCCAAACACTAGCATACTACTCCACCTTCTCCCCTCCTCCCGTCCTCCACACATCAACAACTCTTCAATAAATGTAAGTGACATGTTATTGTACAATATTTGCATGTATTTATGTATTCTTTATTCAATTCTGTATTATTTAATGTCCAAAAGTTCTAAAAAATATTTTATTTAACTACTTTTGGAAGTCTTGGACGGATTAAATTTATTTCCATTATTTCTTATGGGGAAAATTGATTCGTTTTACGATTGTTTCGCTTTAAAATATGCCCTCTCTGACGGATTAATATCGTAAGTCGGGGTACCACTGTATTTATAGATGGGGTTGTAAGAGAAGTGAATGCGAGGGTCTTGGCAAGAGGTGTGGGGTTAAAAGATAAAGATTCAAATACAAAGTGGGAATTGTCACAGTTGCTTTTTGCTGATGACACTGTGCTTTTGGGAGATTCTGAAGAAAAGTTACAGAGGTTGGTGGATGAATTTGGTAGGGTGTGTAAAAGAAGAAAATTGAAAGTGAATATAGGAAAGAGTAAGGTGATGAGGATAACAAAAAGATTAGGTGACGAAAGATTGGATATCAGATTGGAGGGAGAGAGTATGGAGGAGGTGAATGTATTCAGATATTTGGGAGTGGACATGTCAGCAGATGGGTCTATGAAGGATGAGGTGAATCATAGAATTGATGAGGCGAAAAGGGTGAGTGGAGCACTTCGGAGTCTATGGAGACAAAGAACTTTGTCCATGGAAGTAAAGAGGGGAATGTATGAGAGTATAGTTATACCAACACTCTTATTTGGGTGTGAAGCATGGGTGATGAATGTTGCAACGAGGAGAAGGCTGGAGGCAGTGGAGATGTCATGTCTGAGGTCAATGTGTGGTGTGAATATAATGCAGAGAATTCAGAGTTTGGAAATTAGGAGGAGGTGCGGGATTACCAAAACTATTATCCAGAGAGCTGAGGAGGGGTTGTTGAGGTGGTTCGGACATCTAGAGAGAATGGAACGAGACAGAATGACTTCGAGTGTATAAATCTGTAGTGGAGGGAAGGCGCGGTAGGGGTCGGCCTAGGAAAGGTTGGAGGGAGGGGGTAAAGGAGGTTTTGTGTGCGAGGGGCTCGGACTTCCAGCAAGCATGTGTGAGCGTATTTGATAGGAGTGAATGGAGACAAATGGATTTTAATACTTGACGTGCTGTTGGAGTGTGAGCAAAGTAACATTTATGAAGGGATTCAGGGAAACCGGCAGGCCGGACTTGAGTCCTGGAGATGGGAAGTACAGTGTCTGCACTCTGAAGGAGGGGTGTTAATGTTGCAGTTTTATAACTGTAGTGTAAAGCACCCCTCTGGCAAGACAGTGATGGAGTGAATGATGATGAAAATTTTTCTTTTTTGGGCCACCCTGCCTTGGTGGGAATTGGCTGTGTTAAAAAAAAAAAAAAAAAAAAAACACAGGAAAGATTGACCATGGTTTACAGCATCTCGATAATTAAGTCAGACCTATTGAAAACCTATCCTCTGGAGTATAAAAAAAAATTGAACATTTCCACTATTTTGGGTTCAATTTCAAGCTACTTTCCAGTTCTGAAATAAACCAAAATCATCTCTATTTAGTAGTATGTCTTCCACTCTATCAAATGATACCAAGAAACTGCCAATAAAACCATAAAAACCATCTGAGAAAACATCACAAAGTCGCTATTTTATACCATACACACAGTCAGTTTTGTTTTTCCCATCATGCACTATGTGATATACTTTTTTTTCATACTGTGAACATTCACTGTACAGACTCACTGTCTCATATCTAGGCCAATATTTACTACTCACAGCTTATCTGAGTGACCTGACCTCATGACATAGAACATCAGGAACTCTGACATCAGTGCCATCGAACTATGTGACACACAACGAGAGGCTTAGAAGAGCTGTATATAGAGGAGCTTCATAAGAGAGTTGACTGCATATAGAGGAGCTTATATGAGAACTGACTGTATATAAAGGAGGTTATACAAGAACTGACTGTAAAGGAATTTTATAAGAATGCCGACTATTAAATCAAATTTATGTGAACTTACCGGACCTAAGAAGCCAAGTAGTCCGGTCCGGACAAAGGATGAGGTCTCGGACATGGGTGTGTTATCCGGGAGGAGTGGCTGAACCTTGAAGGTGGTATTGGTCATGCCTTGTAGACCCCAGTACTGGTCGCCGACCGCACCCCCAGCCACACAGATCTCTCCCACCTCGTCCGTGCGACACAGGAACGGCTGGCCCTCTAATTTGACCACTATGATCATTGCTGGAATGAAAAGAGAGAATTAATCTCAATGGATCTATGAACTTTATTAATTTTGTGTATAGGTGTTAAACTTACACACACTCCAAGATTCAATTAGATCATGGAAACAGTACTATATTATTGATTTCATATACAGAAAGGCCCCGCTTTATGGCTTCCCGCTAATTCTACAGTTTTCAATTACAGTGGACCCCCGGTTTACGTACAGCTCCAAACTCGAACAATTATGTAAGTGTATTTTTGTAAGTGCTTTTTTAAGTGTATTTTTGGGGGTCTAAAAGGACTAATCTAATTTACATTATTCCTTATGGGAACAAATTCGTTTGGTAACGGCACTTGAACAGCATTCTGGAACAAATTAATAACGTAAACCAGGTGTCCACTGTATATCCATTGTTTATTATGTTCAATGCTTGTTCTGCTTTTTTGGCCTTTTTTTTCAGCCTGATGTTCTCAACATCTCAGTCAGGGAAGGGCATCAGTGTCATTTTATTGTCAGTGATTCAGTCTGTTTACAGCATGTGTGTGCTGTGTCTTTGTATTCCGGCAATTTTCCAGTTTCAATCATTTTTTAAGTTATTACGTATATTTTATGTAATTTTTTTTTGTTAATTACAGTGGCATCTAAGAGTAGCTGTGATAAAAAGAGGAGTTGTAAGACTCTTGCTTTAAATGCTAAGTTAGACATGATTAAACTCAGTGAGGAAGTTATGGGTATGACTGAAATAGGACATAAACTTAGTTTGGTTCACCAAATAGTTAGTACAACTGTGAGCTCTAAGAAGAAAGTGTTGAAGGAAATTAAAAGTGCTACACCAGTGAACACTAAAGTTATAAAAAAAACGTGATGGCCTTATTCCTGACCAGAATTCACAAGGCAAAGTTCCTTGCTTTAATACTTCAAGGAAGTATCATCGCAACCTTCAACATCAACAGCAACACAACACACATCTGCAGGAACTTCATCCAAGTCTCCATCATCAAAACAAATTAAGATTCATTAAAGAGTCATATGATGAAACTGTTGTTCTGTCTTCTTTATCCTTTCTACAATAAATACATTCATTTCTCAAATTTACAGTCATTACTCAATATAAGCTAAGAACAGAAATATTGTAAAATAAGTAATGTGTGTATTGTATGCTCATTTTAGTTGCCTATCTTTTTTTTTAGGCCTAGCTCTATTGCACACTTAATATATGATAGTATAAACATATTATCGGGCTTTCATATGCACTTGAAAGTGAAAAAAGGCAATGTTCCACTTTCCGGCAATTTCAGCTTTTCATCGTGAGTCAGGGTGCTAACCTGCCATATAAACAGGGACATCCTATAGTGCAAGTTTTAGCAGCAAAGACTGAGAACCAAAACCTTGTCATTGTGGATACAAGCTGCCAGACACAACCTCCTCACAGTTCCAGGGACAGCTATTATAAATTGAAAACTACCCTTGATTCTCCATGGGAAAGTGGAACAGAATTCTTCCTCTATAAGCTATGCATGTCGTAAGAAGTGACTAAAATGCCGTGAGCAAGGGGCTAGTAACTCCTTCTCCTGTATGTATTACTAAATTTAAAAGGAGATACTTTGTTTTTTCTTTTGAGCCACCCTGCCTTGGTGGGATATGGCTGGTTTATTGAAAGAAGAACTACCTTTGATATACCTTTGATGGGTTCCAATAATTTTTCTACTCCCGGAGCCCAGCAATGGTCCAGGCTCGTTTGGTGCTAGCCTGGTCAACCAAGCTGTTGCTGCTGGTAGCTCAATGCCCCACATATCCAACCTCAGCACCAAACATCTCGTTGCTTGGTGATTTAAATTTCAGTCATTTAAAATGAAAGAACATAGATAATAATGTTATAGCAGAGATAATTGCAGTTGACAACACCAACTCTGGTGACAATTATACAACTCAGCTGCTGAATCTCTAATAAATACACCTTAAACCAGCAAATAGTGGAGCAGCAAACAGTGGAACAGCAAATAGTGGAACAGCAAATAGTGGAACAGCAAATAATGGAGCCAACAAATAAGCAAAATATAAAGGCAAAGGGGACAAAAGAGAATGCAAAAATTATAGGGGAATAAGTGTGTTGAGTATACTTGGTAAAGTGTATGGTAGAGTTATTATTGAAAGAATTAAGAGTAACGGAGAGTAGGATAGCAGATGAACAAGGAGGGTTTAGGATGGGTAGGGGGGGTCTAGACCAAATGTTTACAGTGAAACATATAGGTGAACAGTATTAGATAAGGGTAAAGAGGTATTTGTGGCCTTTATGGATTTGGAAAAGGCGCATGACAGGGTGGATAGGGGGATAATATGGCAGATATTGCAAATGTATGAAATAGAAGGTAGGTTACTGAAAGCAGTGAAAACTTTTTACGATGATAGTGAGGCTCAGGTTAGAGTATGTAGGAGAGAGGGAGATTATTTCCCAGTAAAAGTAAACCTTAGACAAGGATGTGTGATGTCACAATGGTTGTCCAATATATTTATAGATGGGGTTGTAAGAAAAGTGAATGCTCGGGTGTTGGCAAGAGATTAGGAGTTAAAAGATAAAGAATATAACACAAAGTGAGAGTTGTCACAGTTGCTCTTTGCTGATGACACTGTGCTTTTGGGAGATTCTGAAGAGAAGTTGCAGAGGTTGGTTGATGAGTTTGGTAGGGTATGTAAAAGAAGAAAATTGAAAGTGAATACGTATAAAGTATAGAGGAGGTGAATGTACAGTGGACCCCCGAGTAACGAACACCCCGGAAATCATACAATTATGTAAGTATAATATTGTAAGTGCTTGTGGAAGTGTATTTTTGGTGGTCTGAAACAGACTAACCTACGTGACATTATTCCTTAAGGGAGTAAATTCGTTCGGTAATGGCACTTGAGCAGGCTTCTGGAATGAAGTTTTTACGTTACTCGGGGGTCCACTGTATTCAGATATTTAGTGAATCACAGAATTGACAAGGAGAAAAAGGTGAGTGGTGTTCTGAGGAGTCTGTGGAGACAAAGAACTTTGTCCATGGAAGCAAAGAGGGGAATATATGAGAGTACAGTGGTACCTCGAGTTTCGAACAGCTCCCAACTCGAACAATTATGTAAGTGTATTATTGTAAGTGCTTTTGTAAGTGTATTTTTGGGTGTCTGAAACAGACTAATCTAATTTACATTATTCCTTATTGGAACAAATTCGTTCGGTAATGGCATTCGAACAGCCTTCTGGAACGAAATACAGTGGACCCCCGAATTACGAGCATAATTCATTCCAGAAGGCTGCTCAAGTGCCATTACTGAACGAATTTTCTCCCTTAAGGAATAATGTCAAGTAGGTTAGTCCATTTCAGACCCCCAAAAATACACTTACAAAAGCACTTACAATATTACACTTACATAATTGTACGATTTCCGAGGTGCTCGTAACTCGGGGGTCCACTGTATGGCCGAAACTCGAGGTACCACTCTATAGTTATACCAGCAATCTTATATGGGTGTGAAGCATGGGTGGTGAATGTTGCAACAAGGAGAAGGCTGGAGGCAATGTGTGGTGTGAATATAATGCAGAGAATTCGTAGTTTGGAAATTAGGAGGCGGTGCGGGATTACCAAAACTATTATCCAGAGGGCTGTGAAGGGGTTGTTGAGGTGGTTCAGACATGTAGAGAGGGTGGAACAAAATAGAATGACTTCGAGAGTGTATAAATCTGTAGTGGAGGGAAGGCGGGGAAGAGGTAAGCCTAGGAAAGGTTGGAGGGAGGGGGTAAAGGAGGTATTGTGTGCTATGGGCTTGTACTTCCAACAAGCATGCGTGAGAATATTAGATAGGAGCGAATGGAGACAAATGGTTTTTAGGACTTGACATGCTGTTGGAGTGTGAGCAAGGTAATATTTATGAAGGGATTCAGGGAAACCAGCAGGCCGGACTTGAGTCATGGAGATGGGAAGTACACTGCCTGCACTCTGAAGGAGGGGTGTTTATGTTGCAGTTTTATAACTGTAGTGTAAGCACACATCTGGCAAGACAGTGATGGAGTGAATGATAGAGAAAGTTTTTACTTTTCAGGCCACCCTGCCTTGGTGGGAAATGGCTGATGTGTTAATAAAAATAATAAAACAAACAGGTATGAGGATGCCTTCACCAAATTCAACTTAAACAATTACAACAACAACTAGGATCAAATAGATCAACTGAATGAAACACACTGAGAATTTATCTTAAATGACATTGATCAAAACCAGTCTCTGGATAGGATCAATTCTGTGGCAGTTGAAGTATGATCAATGTACATTCCCCTAAGAAAGATGTAAACTAGAAAGAGAGAGATGCTTCCTTTACAGGTGAAGACAAAGAATCACAGAGCTTCTCAAGGGGGCTAGATTATCTGGAATACAGAAGGAAACACTGACTAGGGAGAAAGAAAATACTGAACTTAAGTCAATCCTTTGAGGGTCGGGACCTGTTCTCAAACTTGCTCTCAGGGTAGGAAAATAAAAATTAAAAATACTTTTTCTTATGAAATGGTAGATAATCTTTTTCTGAAGGTAATAAAACAAAAAATACCAAATTTGATGGAAAACTGACAAAATTATACACTTTTACGAATTTTGCTGTATCAGCGATATTTACACATTGGCGATTTTGCCTAATTTGAGTCTGATTTTAGGCCAATTACATTATTCCAGGAGACCAAATTCTTTGTTATTCTTAGTTACTTCACTAGCATGTCTTCCATTCTACTGAATGAGTACAAGAAACCACCCATTCAACTACCCAATAAAGTCATCAGAAATTGGTATTTTGGCCAATTTCATACAAAATTCAAGAAATGCCAATTTCAAAATAGGATCCAGAATAAATAATGCAGACATTTCTGGCACTAAAATAGCATTTCCTCTGTTCATTAGTTACATCCCCAGGCCTCTCCAATATTACACATGAATTCCATTTAGAATTTTTATTCATACAAAAACTAGAAAATTTACTGTTATGCAAACTAATGCATTATTGTAATAATTGTATTAATAATGCAGTGAATTCCTAAAAGTGTATTAGACTGGACACATGGACACGTATTGGACAAGTGATGTCATTTGTGTACTCTGGAATATTCGGCAAAAATCCAACATTTACACTACTTTGAGCTTATAATTTCAATCTTCTTTTAGTCCTGAAACCAATCAAAATTATCTCTACTTTTGTAATATATCTTCCATTCTATCAAATGAGACCAAGAAACCTAGAATACAACCATAAAACCATACGAAAATACACCGCAAAATAGCTGTTTTAAACCAAAAACACGGTCGTAGTCCCTCCTCCCCATTATGTACTGCTTGCTGCAGGATTTTTTTTTTTATGGTGCACACTTACCACATAGACTCATTCTCTAATATCTAGGCCCAAATTTACCACTCGGCTTATCTGAGCGAGCTGATCTCATGAAGAACTACGGGACTGACCCGCACTTCAAAGCCGTAGAACAGTGGGATCCACACTGAAAGGGTTAAATGAATCTCACAGGACCCAGGACAGACAGGAGCTAAAGGCCATAAATGAAACTGAAAGAAATTCAAAATACAGTGGACCCTTGGTTTTCGTACAGCTCCCAACTCGAACAATTATGTAAGTGTATTTTTGGGGGTCTGAAACAACTAATCTAATTTACATTTGTCCTTATGGGAACAAATTCCTTCGGTAATGGCACTCGAACAGCATTCTGGAAAGAATTATCAACGAAAACCGAGGGTCCACAGTATTTCTTTTCAAATGTCAAAAACAAGGCAAAAACTACATCCAGTATTGAGTCCTTGCTTAAACAAGATGAGACTTACACTAATGACAGTAAAGAAATGAGTGAGATACTGAAGTCTCAGTATGACTCAGTGTTTAGTGAATTGTTAATTAGATTCAAGACTGACAATCAAAATATTTTTTTGTAAGAACGAGACCCAGTCTTGTCAATATTTCAAAATTTTTTGGCATAACTCTAACAAAAGTGGACTTTGAAAAAGCAATTAATGATATACCCATGGACTCCACCCCAGGACCAGACTTGTGGAACTCTGTGTTCATCAAGAACTGCAAGAACCCTTTTTGTGTGTCTTAAGTATGTTATGGAAAGGGAGTCTAGACATGGGGGTTCATCCCACAGCCTAGACATGGGGGTCATCCACAGCCTAGACACTAGGGTCATCTTACAGCCTAGACACAGAAGTCATAACACATCCTAGACACGGGAGTCATCCCACAGCCTAGACATGGGGTCATCCCACAGCCTAGACACCAGGGTCATAACACATCCTAGACACGGGAGTCATCCCACAGCCTAGACACGGGAGTCATCCCACAGCCTAGACACGGGAGTCATCCCACAGCCTAGACACGGGAGTCATCCCACAGCCTAGACACGGGAGTCATCCCACAGCCTAGACACGGGAGTCATCCCACAGCCTAGACACGGGAGTCATCCCACAGCCTAGACACAGGAGTCATCCCACAGCCTAGACACGGGAGTCATCCCACAGCCTAGACACGGGAGTCATCCCACAGCCTAGACACGGGAGTCATCCCACAGCCTAGACACGGAGTCATCCCACAGCCTAGACACGGGAGTCATCCCACAGCCTAGACACGGGAGTCATCCCACAGCCTAGACACGGGAGTCATCCCACAGCCTAGACACGGGAGTCATCCCACAGCCTAGACACGGGAGTCATCCCACAGCCTAGACACGGGAGTCATCCCACAGCCTAGACACGGGAGTCATCCCACAGCCTAGACACGGGAGTCATCCACAGCCTAGACACGGGAGTCATCCCACAGCCTAGACACGGGAGTCATCCCACAGCCTAGACACGGGAGTCATCCCACAGCCTAGACACGGGAGTCATCCCACAGCCTAGACACGGGAGTCATCCCACAGCCTAGACACGGGAGTCATCCCACAGCCTAGACACGGGAGTCATCCCACAGCCTAGACACGGGAGTCATCCCACAGCCTAGACACGGGAGTCATCCCACAGCCTAGACACGGGAGTCATCCCACAGACTAGACACGGTGTCATCCCACAGCCTAGACACGGGGGTCATCCCACAGCCTAGACACGGGGGTCATCCCACAGCCTAGACACGGGGGTCATCCCACAGCCTAGACACGGGGGTCATCCCACAGCCTAGACACGGGGGTCATCCCACAGCCTAGACACGGGGGTCATCCCACAGCCTAGACACGGGGGTCATCCCACAGTCTAGACATGGGGGTCATCCCACAGACTAGACATGGGAGTCATCCCACAGACTAGACAGGAGTCATCCCACAGACTAGACATGGGAGTCATCCCACAGACTAGACACGGGAGTCATCCCACAGACTAGACATGGGAGTCATCCCACAGACTAGACATGGGAGTCATCCCACAGACTAGACACGGGAGTCATCCCACAGACTAGACATGGGAGTCATCCCACAGACTAGACATGGGAGTCATCCCACAGACTAGACATGGGAGTCATCCCACAGACTAGACATGGGAGTCATCCCACAGACTAGACATAGGAGTCATCCCACGACTAGAATGGAGTCATCCACAGACTAGACATGGGAGTCATCCCACCGACTAGACATGGGAGTCATCCCACAGACTAGACATGGGAGTCATCCCACAGACTAGACATGGGAGTCATCCCACAGACTAGACATGGGAGTCATCCCACAGACTAGACATGGGAGTCATTGCACAGTCACTAAAAACAATGGATATAGCTTCACTCAACAAAGGTGGCAGTAAAGCAATTGAATTAAGTAGACTGATAGCACTAACGTCCCACATCAAAAAATCTTTGAAAGTGTTCTAAGAAGAAAGATCACCAACCACTTGGACACCCAACAATTGTGCAACCCAGGGAAGCATGGGTTTAGAGCAGGTCGCTCCTGCCTCTCACATCTACTAGACCACTATGACATGGTCTTGGATGGTCACTCCTGCCTCTCACAACTACTGGACCACTATGACCTGGTCTTAGATGGTCGCTCCTGCTTCTCACAACTACTGGACCACTATGACCTGGTCTTAGATGATCACTCCTGCCTCTCACAACCACTGGATCACTATGATATGACCTTGGATGGTCACTCCTGCCTCTCACAACTACTGGACCACTATAACATGGTCTTGGATACACTGGAGGACAAACAGAATGCAGTTGTAGTACAGTGGTCCCTTGGTTTTCGTGTATCTTCGTTTTCGCCGATTTCAGTTTTTGCGCACTTTTTTCATGGAAATATTACCTCTAGTTTTGCCGATTGGCTCCATTTTCGTCGATGGTACGGAACCTGTCCAGTGCCCAGTGTGCATACAAAGCCCACCTCCCACACACATTCTCAGGCAGTGTAGCATTGTTTCTGGTTGGGTGAACATTATCCTGCGAGTTCATACAAAACATTTCTAAACAATCCATTGTTTTTGGCCCTCGATTATTGTGTGTGACTGCTAAATAAGCCACCACGGGCCCAAAGAAAGCTCCTAGTGTCAGTCCTTTGGTAAAGAAAGTGAGGAACACCATAGAATTAAAGAAAGACATCGTGGCAAAGTATCAAAGTGGAGTCGATAAAGGCTATAGTGCCAGCCAGCGATAAAGTGTAGCACTAACAGTGTAGCAAGTAAGTTAAGCAATTAAGCGATAGAAAAATGACGACACGAAACTTAACTCCTCCATTGTTGCTTGAGGAATATAGGGGCACTGCCAAGAATGCCGCCCTCTGCCACCATCTCCTCCAAGGTACAGTGGACCCCCGCTATTCGAACGGCTCGGCAGTCGAACAAATCGTCATTAGTACAAAAAATTCGATATCGTCATGCGAACAAATTATCGCGAGTCGAACGAATACGTTCGTGACCTGTCCGCCCAGGCGCTTGGGTGCCTCACAGCGCAGGCGTGGAGAGCCAGTCCCGCATTGTTTACACTCAAGAGAACAATACCCTGCTCGCTTCTCCAG
This sequence comes from Cherax destructor, assembly GCA_009830355.1. Classification (NCBI taxonomy): domain Eukaryota; kingdom Metazoa; phylum Arthropoda; class Malacostraca; order Decapoda; family Parastacidae; genus Cherax; species Cherax destructor. The sequence goes on from WNWK01004758.1 coordinate 18,643, forward strand.
ACATTTCACACTTAATTATAATTTTTTGGAGTTTGTTCATTAAGTGTGACTGTGAAATAAGCTACCATGGGTCCCAAGAAAGTTCCTAGTGGTACCCCTGGGCTGATAAAAGTGAGAAACACCGTAGAAATGAAGAAGGAAATAATACAAAAATACGAGAGTGGTGTGCGATTGTGTGATCTTGCCAGAATATATGGCAAAAACAGGTCAACTATCGCTTCTATCCTGCTTAAGAAGGAAGAAATTAAGCAAGCTGATGTTGCAAAAGGTGTTACTGTGCGAGCCAAAAATAGACCACAAATAATCGAAGAGATTGAGAAGTTGTTGCTGGTGTGGATCAAGGATAAAGAGTTAGCGGGTGATAGTGTGTCTGAGTCAATTATTTGTGAAAAGGCAAGGAACTTGCATGCCGATCTTTTAAAGAAAATGCCTGCAACCAGTGCTGATTGTAATGGTAGTGAATTTAAAGCCAGCAAAGGCTGGTTTGAGAGATTTAAAAATCGTAGTGGCATACATAATGTGGTAAGGCATGGTGAGGCTGCCAATTCAGACAAACATGCAGCTGAAAAATTCATTAACGAGTTTTAGGACTACATAAAGACTGAAAAATTGAAACCTGAACAAGTGTTCAATTGTGACGAAACAGGCCTGTTTTGGAAGAAAATGCCCAACAGGACCTACATTACTCAGGAAGAAAAGGCACTGCCAGGACACAAGCCTATGAAAGACAGGCTAACTCTCATGATGTGTAGTAATGCTAGTGGGGATTTTAAATTAAAGCCTTTACTAGTGTATCACTCAGAAAATCCCAGTGTTCAAGAGACACAATGTCGTCAAAACTAGATTGTGTGTCTTGTGGAGAGCTAGTCAGAATGCATGGGTCACAAAGCACCTTTTCAGTGACTGGATCCATGAAGTGTTTGGCCCCAGTGTAAGAAAATACCTACAGGAAAAGGGTTTGGACAAAAAGTGCCTCCTGTTGCTGGACAATGCTCCTTCACATCCTCAAAACATGGAAGACCTACTGTGTGAAGACTTCAAATTTATAAAACTGAAGTTCTTGCCTCCTAACACCACTCCTCTCCTCCAGCCCATGGACCAGCAGGTCATCTGTAACTTCAAAAAACTCTACACAAAAGCAGTGTTTGAAAAGTGCTTTGAAATGACCTCGGACAGTGAATTGACCCTTAGAGAGTTCTGGAAGAATCATTTCAATATCTACAGCTGCATAGGCCTTATAGGCAAGGCTTGGGAGGGAGTGACTTCAAGGACTTTGAACTCTGCTTGGAGACCATTGTGGCCAGGTTGTGTCCAACAGAGGGATTTTGAAGGGTTTGAGGCTGACCCTGACCCTGACCCTGCCGACCCTGTGCCTGTTGTGGACTCTATTGTGGAATTGGGCAAGTCCATGGGGTTGAAGGTGAGTGGCGAGGATGTGGAAGAGTTAGTGCAGGGCCACAGGGTAGAGCTAACAACTCAAGAGCTGCAAGAGCTGGAAATGGAAGAGCATCAGACCAGATTTGAGGCTATTGATTCACGGGAGAAGGAGGAGGAAGAGGGGCTGAAGAAGGTGCCTTCTTCAGTGATTAAGGAGATGTGTACAATGTGGAATAGGTTGCAAAGTTTTGTTGAAAAATACCACCCTGAACAAGCTCAAACAAGCCATAACAGCAGCATGTTCAGTGACCAAACAATGTCCTTCTTCAGGAACATGTTGAAAAGGCACCAGAAACAGAGGACTTTGGACAGTTATTTTGTTAAAGTGTCCAGTGACTCCCAAGCTGGTCCTAGTGGGATTAAAAGACAAAGAAAAGAAGTAACCCCAGATAGGGCTTTGATACCTGAAGTCCTTCTGGAAGGGGATTCCCCTTCCAAACACTAACCCCTCCCTCCCTCCCTCCTCCTCCCTCTCTTCCATATGCCATCAACAATCTTCAATAATGGTAAGTAAAAAGACTTGCATTTATTTACTAATACTTTTAGTAGTACAACACTGTAGTATTTAATGTTTTTGTCTATGTAGAAGCTTAATTTTATTAAAATATATTATTTTTTATATATTTTTGGATTTCTGGAACGGATTAATTGTATTTCCATTATTTCTTATGGGAAAAATTAAATCGCCTTTCGAACATTTCACGTTAAGAACAAGCTCCTGGAACGGATTAAATTTGAATGGCGAGGGTCCACTGTAAGTGTAAATATTTCTTATTTATAAAGTGTAAATATTTTTTATTTATAAATTAAAGTGTAAATATTTCTTATTTATAAATTACATACATTGTTTCAGTGTGAATACTGGTGTTGTCTCCACCACCACTATATGTATGGTTTATGGTCAGTGGCGCTTATAAACCCAACAACAATAACACTATCACCAGTCCTCACATTCGTAATGACATATTTTATTCATTCTAGAGTATATATTATGTTTCTATGTTATTAATATTGTTTATTATGTCATATTAGATGAATTGTGATAGATAAATAAACCGTAGAGCTGATATTAGTGTCAAATTGAAGCATTTTGTCCTGCCTCCAAACAATAAACTCGCCTCCCTCTCTCCTCCTCTCCATCTTCCATACACCAACAAGAGTCGCTAATAAAGGTAAGTGTGATGTTAAATGTTCATTTATACATGTTATTAGTGCTTTATATTTGTTTGTCATTCTTTTCTGTAAGTAAATCTATATTTAAAATATTATTTTTTTGTTAATACTCCTTGGTGTCTGATACGAATTAATTGAATTTACATTATTTCTTATGGGGAAAATGGTCTCAGTTTTCGCCGATTTCAGTTTTAGCCGATCCCTCTGGAATGGATTAAACACGAAAACCGAGGGTCCACTGTATATACATACTTTGCAAAAGTCTTCGACAAGTGTGATCATGGTGTAATAGCACACACAATGCATAGTAAGGAAATAACAGGTCCAACATATACTCACCTCCTGGTAAAATATATACAGTGGAACCCCGACTAACGTAAGCTCCATATAACGTAAAAATCGTGTAACGTAAGCTTTTTTCGCAAAATATTTTTCTCGTGTAGCGTACATTTACTCGTGTAGCGTACGTACCAGACCTGTCCACCTGCACCGCACAAGTGCCGTGAGGCGGACTGGACGCCAGTCAAGCGTTGTTTACACTTGAGAGAACATTACCCAGCGCGCTCTTTCAAATATTTACAATACTTTTGTTGTGTTTATTGCTGGTTCGGTGATTGTCACTGTGAAATAAGTCACCATAGGTCCAAAGAAGCTTCCTAGTGGCACCCCTATGGTAAAGAGAGTGAGGAACACCATCGAACTGAAGAAAGAGATTGTAGAAAAATATGAGAGTGGCGTACGTCTGAGTGAGCTTGCCAGGATGTACAAGAAAACTGCATCTACTATCAGCACTATCCTGGCAAAGAGAAATGAGATCAAGGAAGCTAATGTTGCAAAAGGGGTTCATATGTTAACGAAGGTTAACATATTGGTTGAGAAGTTGTTGATGGTGTGGATAAACAATAAACAGATAGCAGGTGATAGTATTTCCACGGCGATAATTTGTGAAAAGGCAAGGAAGTTGCAAGCAGATCTTGTCAAGACAATGCATGGAACCAGTGGTGAGGAGAGTGATTTTAAAGCCAGCAGAGGCTGGTTTGAGAGGGTTAAGAAACGTAGTGGCATACACAGTGTTGTGAGACATGGTGAGGCAGCCAGCTCAGAGTGGCATTAAAAGAAAAAGAAGGGAAGTAACCCCAGATAAGGACTTGTTACCTGAAGTCATTTTGGAGGGGGATTCCCCTTCCAACCACTAACACCCTCCCCCTGTCATCCTCCCTATCTTCCAGATGCCTGCAACTCTCTTCAGTAAAGGTAAGTAAATGTTATTTATTAATCTGTTTTTTATTATTTAGTATTAGTAGTAGTATTTATAGTTTTAATAATGTTGTTTAGTGTATGTAGAACTATAATTAAAATGTATTTTTTGTGAATATTTTTGGGTGGAACGGATTAATTGTATTTACATTATTTCTTATGGGAAATAAGGTTTCGAATTACGAATTTTTCGTGTTAAGAACTAGCTCCTGGAATGGATTAATTATGTTAGTCGAGGGACCACTGTACTCACCTCCTGGTACAACATACAAGGTCTGACACAAAAAAATGAGAGTAACCCTGTAGTTTGGGAAGCAAGAGTGGGAGGGAAGTGACAAAGAGATGATTATAGAACATGTTCTAACCTGTCACAGTGAGACAAGGGTCAACTTGATTGCTTCACTCAATACGAGTGGATGCGTGTTCAAATATGGACATTTTCTTTCCCTCGGTTGGAAAATGTCGGAGTGTAAAGGTGAACAACAAGTTAACATCAAGTTTCTTGTGAAACTGTAGAAATCCACAACAGAAACTTTTCAATTATTGACTGATGCTTACAGTGAAGAATGCATGTCTCGTGCACATGTTTCTGAAGGGCACAAACAATTTTCTGAGGGCAGAGAAAGTGTGAAAGATGATGATCACCCAGGCCACCCATGCACACCAGTTACTGATGATAACACTGAAAAAGTGAGAAATGTGATTCAAAAAGAAAGATGTAATTCAAAAAGCAGTAGCCAAGAAAGTTCATTTGGACAGGGGACGTGTTTAATGCATTCTAATGAAAGAATTCAACATGAGAAAGGTTTGTGCAAAAATGGCTCCACAAATGCTGTCAGATGAACAAAAATATCACAGGGAACTGTGTCTGGAGAGAAGTTTCTAGCTAATAAAAACATCACTGTGCTCGAGCATCCACCATATTTGCCAGTCCTGCTTCCCTGCGACTTCTACCTCTTCCCAAAGATCAAGTCGGTGCTCAACGGAACCCAGTTTTTGTTGGTAGATGTGAAAGCAAAAACAATGAAGATCCTCAACAGCCTTTCGGAAAATAATCTGCTTTGAACGTTGGCAGCATTGTATGCTGCTGTGTCAACTCAGAAGGGAACTGTTTTGAAGGTGATCGTAGTTGATTTTCTTAATCTGTTAAATAAAGAGAGTTACAAGCACAGTCTCATTTTTTGCGTCGGACCTCATATACTCACCTCCTGGTACAACATATACTCACCTCCTGGTACAACATATACTCACCTCCTGGTACAACATATACTCACCTCCTGGTACAAAATATACTCACCTCCTGGTACAACATTTACTCACCTCCTGGTACAACATTTACTCACCTCCTGGTACAATATTTACTCACCTCCTGGTACAACATTTACTCACCTCCTGGTAAAACTTGGCCACAGTCCTGGAGTGTGAGGGAGGTGAGGGAGTTCTCCTGGTCCACACGGACCACTCCGAAACTTAATCCTTGCATACTCAACACTCCGCGACCCACCGCGTTGGCCCCTCCATGACCCGGCCTGAAAAATCATCTTATTCATTCACTGAAATCATGAATGTCTTACTCAAGCTTCAGAATTCAGGACATTTAGATAAAACTATTAACTGAACAATGGTCAAAGTGTTTTCTTTTTTATTCAACCTTCACTAACCAGCTGATAAAATTTTCTGTTTTTCTTGCAAATGATTATAGTGAAGAGCTTTATAAGAGCTAATTGTATATAGAGGAGCTTTATAAGAGAACTGACTGTATATAAGGGAGCTTTATAAAAGAACTGACTGTATATAAGGGAGCTTTATAAGAGAACTGACTGTATATAAGGGAGCTTTATAAGAGTACTGTGTATGTTTGTGTGTGTATATAGAAGTACAGTGGACCCTCGGTTTTCATTCACCTCCAAACTCGAACAATTATGTAAGTGTATTTTTGTAAGTGCTTTTGTAAGTGTATTTTTGTGGGTCTGAATTGACTAATCTAATTTACATTTGTCCTTATGGGAACAAATTTGTTTGTTAACGGCACTCAAACAGCATTCTGGAAAGAATTTTCAACGAAAACCAAGGGTCCACTGTACAGACATCTGATGCACCAGTATCACATCATCACTATAGAATAATGAGCCCTGGGCTCCTGGTGAAGCCCTGCCATGGGTTCCCTCAAGGAGGTGGGTTCCAGACTTGTGGAACCCACCAGAGACCCAAGGGTTGCAACTTTTCTCTTCCAGCTTCTCAGTGTGGCCATCCAGAGAGGGAATGCCTGCTCCTTCTTGCATTCCCTGCCAGCGACCCAAGAGCTATAGAAGACCCAAGAGCTACAGGACACCCAAGAGCTCTAAGAGCTCCACACCTTACAATAGTGTTTCTCCACACATATTGCAATTCTACATGTATGTAAATTCCTGTAGTGTGTGTGTGCGCATGTGTGTGTGTGCATGTATGTGTGCGTGTGCATGTATGTGTGCGTGCGCATGTATGTGTGCGTGCGCATGTATGTGTGCGTGCGCATGTATGTGTGCGTGTGCATGTATGTGTGCATGCGCATGTATGTGTGCGTGCGCATGTATGTGTGCATGCGCATGTATGTGTGCATGCATCATGCCTAATAAACAGAACTTGCCAAGTACGGCTAAGTCCTTCAAAATTGGACTTTTCCAAAAAAATTTTAACAGTCTGAGATAAACATTTTCACTATGATATAAATTTAGTTTCCTAGAAAATATAACGATTTTTATGAAGGTATTTTATTAAATATTTCTAGTAATAATAAAGTTCCCAGAGATTACTGAATACAGTGGTACCTTGGGATACGAACAGCTCAAAACTCGAACAATTATGTAAGTGTATTTATGTAAGTGCTTTTGTAAGTGTATTTTTGGGGGTCTGAAACGGATTAATCTAATTTACATTATTCCTTATGGGAACAAATTCGTTCGGTATCGGCACTCGAACAGCCTTCTGGAACGAATTAAGTTCATATCCCGAGGTACCACTGTACAGTGGTCCCTCGGTTTTCGTGCATTTCCAAACTCGAACATTTATGTAAATGTATTTTCGTATGTGCTGTTGCAAGTGTATTTTTGGGGGTCTGAAATAGACTAACCTATGTGACATTATTTCTTAAGGAAGTAAATTCGTTTGGTAATGGCACTTGAGCAGCATTCTGGAACGAATTTTCGGCGAAAACTGAGGGACCACTGTATTTATAATAATAATAATAATATTTGTAGAGGTTGACCATCACCGGCACCATCGGGACCTGTAGGGCCAGATTACAGAGTGGTTAGGTTAGAATACCCTTGACCCAACATCGATATTTACGCATCGGCGATTTCACCCACTTTACGCCCTATTTTTGGCCTATTCTATTGTTCCAGTCTACCAAACTCATAGCTATTTCGCTAGTATATACCTTCTATTATGTCGACTTTGACATAATAGGTAAACTGCCCATTTACCTATTTCAACTACCCAATAAAGTGGTCAGAAATCAGTAATTTGGCCAATTTCACACAAATTTCAAGAGACGCCAGTTTCAAAATAGGGTCCAGAATAAACAATGCAGATATTCTTGGCACTAAAATAACCTTTTCTCTGTTCATTAGTCATGTCAACAGGCCCCTCTTATATTACTCTTGCTTTCCATTTTGAATTTTTATTCATACAAAAAAATAGAAAATTTACTATTATGTAGACTACTGCAATTATTGTAATAATTGTATAAATAATGTCAACCTATTCATGACTGCATATTAGACTAGCCAGCTGGACATGTATTGGATGGTGATGTCATTTGTTTACTATTGAACATCGGCAAAAATCGAACATTTCCGCTATTTTGAGCTCAATTTTAGGGTACTTTCCTTCATGAAACCAATCAAAATCATATCTATTTCTGTAAAATATCTTCCATTCTATCAAATGAGACCAAAAAAATGAGAATACAACCATAAAAAATCATTGGTAAATACACCGCAAAGTCGCTGTTTTACACCAAAAACACGGTCACAGTTTTTTTCTTATGCACTGCGTGTACTGCAGGATTTTTTTTTGCATACACACTTACCACACAGACCTGTTCTCTCACATGTAGGCCCAAGTTTACCGGTCACAGCTTGTCAGAGTGAGCTGAGCTCATGGACACCAACAGTGGCTTTAAAGCTACCTTATCTTTTATGGACAATGTATTGTGTATGTGCTTTACACAACGAGAAGCATTTTTTTTAATCGTTGGAACCATGGCTAGGGCTAAAAGTAAGCAAGTTATTACAATAAATGGAGAAAAAGAAATTAGAATGACATATGCAACAAGTAGTGCCACCAAACAGTAGCGTCAGGTTGGTGTGGCGACCCCTGAAATTTGAGATTATGATAGCCGAAATTAGTGCTGGATTACTGATGGAACCGGATTACTGATTGCCGGATTAGTGATGGCCGACCTGTAGTAATAATATTTCTAGTAATAATAATATTTGTAGTAATATTAAAGTTTCGTGAGATAAGTGGACATTGGTGGCATTATTTACCTCCTGATAGAGACAGTGAGAGCCTCGGGGGAAGACGCACATGGACAGATGGCATCCGGTCGTAAACCTTTGCTCTGGAAGACTGCCAGGAACTGGTCACATGACGACAGCGACCACGGATTGGCGCCGTCCGCCACCAGCAACAGCCGCAAAGACTGAAGACTGACATCCTTGTGGTCTTTGGTGGCAAGCAGTCCCCAGTGGAGGTCCCGTGACTTCACTATGGCAATACTGGCTGCAAGTGAATGAAAACATCTCATCTACACATGGAAGAGTAAGGTTAGCAGTTGTTACATCTCATCTACACATGGAGAAGTAAGGTTAGTAGTTGTTACATCTCATTTACACATGTAGAAGTAAGATTAACAGTTGTCACATCTCATCTATACATGGAGGAGTAAGGGTAGCAGTTGTCACATCTCATCTAAACAAGGAGGAATCAGGTTAGCAGTTGTCACATCTCATCTACACATGGAGAAGTAAGGTTAGCAGTTGTCACATCTCATCTGCATATGGAGACGTAATGTTAGCAGTTGTCACATCTCATTTACACATGGAGGAATAAGGTTAGCAGTTATCACATCTCATTTACACATGGAGGAGTAAGGTTAGCAGTTGTCACATCTCATCTACACATGGAAGAGTAAGGTTAGCAGTTGTCATCTCATTTACACATGGACAAGTAAGGTTAGCAGTTGTCACATCTCATCTACACATGGACAAGTAAGGTTAGTAGTTGTTACATCTCATTTACACATGTAGAAGTAAGATTAACAGTTGTCACATCTCATCTATACATGGAGGAGTAAGGGTAGCAGTTGTCACATCTCATCTAAACAAGGAGGAATCAGGTTAGCAGTTGTCACATCTCATCTACACATGGAGAAGTAAGGTTAGCAGTTGTCACATCTCATCTGCATATGGAGACGTAATGTTAGCAGTTGTCACATCTCATTTACACATGGAGGAATAAGGTTAGCAGTTATCACATCTCATTTACACATGGAGGAGTAAGGTTAGCAGTTGTCACATCTCATCTACACATGGAAGAGTAAGGTTAGCAGTTGTCACATCTCATTTACACATGGACAAGTAAGGTTAGCAGTTGTCACATCTCATCTACACATGGACAAGTAAGGTTAGCAGTTGTCACATCTCATTTACACATGGACAAGTAAGGTTAGCAGTTGTCACACCTCATCTACACATGGAGGAGTAAGGTTAACAGTTGTCACACCTCATCTACACATGGAGGAGTAAGGTTAACAGTTGTCACATCTCATCTACACATGGACGAGTAAGGCTAGCAGTTGTCACATCTCATCTACACATGGAGGACACACAGGAGTACAATGTACGGGAGTTGAACTTTTCGAAAGCTTTGTTGAGATAAGTTTTGATGCATAGAGCTTTATCAAATCAAATGTCACCCTCTGTAGAGCTTTATCATGTTTCACACTGTGTAGAGCTTTATAGTGTTTCACACTATGTACAGCTTTATTGTATTTCACCCTGTGTAGAGCTTTATCGTGTTTCAAACTGTGTAGAGCTTTATTGTGTTTCACCCTGTGTAGAGCTTTATTATGCTTCACCCTGTGTAGAACTATCATGTTTCACCTTGGGTAGAGCTTTATTATGTTTCATCCTGTGTAGATCTATTATGTTTCACCCTGGGTAGAGCTTTATCACGTTTCACCCTGTGAAGAGTTTTGTTTCACCCTGTGTACAGCTGTATCATGTTTCACACTGTGTAGAGCTTTGTCATGTTTCATCCTTTGTAGAGCTGTATCATGTTTCACACTGTGTAGAGCTGTATCATGTTTCACCCTGTGTAGAGCTGTATCATGTTTCACCCTGTGTAGAGTTGTATCATGTTTCACCCTGTGTAGAGCTTTATCGTGTTTCACACTGTGTAGAGCTGTATCATGTTTCACCTGTGTAGAGCTGTATCGTTTCACCCTGTGTAGAGCTGTATCGTTTCACCCTGTGTAGAGCTGTATCGTGTTTCACCCTGTGTAGAGCTTTATCGTGTTTCACACTGTGTAGAGCGTTATGTTTCACATTGTTTAGAGCTTTGACAAGACAAGAAAGTTTAGTTAAGACCCTTGTGGGGTGAGCGGGAAAGTGGGGATAGGGAAAGAGTAGACTGGTGAGAGGATTATGAGTATAAGAGATAGTGCCAGAGCTTAACCCAGCAGCTAAACGCTGATGGGGCGGACTGGAGAAGCAGGAGGGGTAGTCTGAGGACGAGAATGCATCGTTCTTAGTTGGTGGAAGTCTTGATTCTTGGGTAGCTTGCAGCAGGCTTGGTCGCAGGAGGCAGCTCAGTTGTAGGTGTTACTTAACGTGAAGCATTTGTGGAAGAGCCGTTCTCTTCAAATTTCTTGAAATTGGTTCTGGAGAGGTGGTACAGTTTTGTTTTATTGCCAAAAGTAAAGAGAATGGTTTGATGAACTCCAGAACTTGGGTAAGAGTGAAATGGTGTGGAGTCTCACAAGCGAAGTTAACAGACCCAGTGGCCTGGTGGCTGAAGCTCTCGCTTCACACGGCGAGGGTCCGGGTTCGATTCCCAGCGAGAGTAGAAACATTGGGCGTGTTTCTTTACACTGGTTGTCTATGTTCACCCATCAGTAAAATGGGTACCTGGGTGTTAGTCCACTGGTGTGGGTCGCATCCTGGGACAAAATTGACCTAATTTGCCCAAAATGCTCAGCATAACAAGCGGCTTTCTATATATAGTAGTATATCATTGATGTCAGCTATGGTCTGTATACCTTGTACATGTACTTGTAGTAAATAAAGATATTATTTGTACAGTTCTGTGCAGGTCATGGTGTCCTCATTCGAAGATGTGTAGAAAGTCAGGTTGTCCCAAGTAGGTGAACTGGCGCAGGAGTCATCAACATCTTCCACTTCTTTCCCAGAAGAGGATACAGAAGGCGAGTCTTCAATGGTGCTAGCTGACTGGTCAATTGCAGTTGTAGTGGAAGAAGTGGATGGTGGCCTCTTATTGGTGGGATTTGGAGGAGTCTCGTCACATGAAGGCAGTTGTTGTAGAGCTGTTTGAGAGAGGAGCTTACTGGTGTGGAAACATTGACATTATTTGAGGTGGTCTTGAGTATGGTGGGGAAGCAGGGAAAGCTTTATCATGTTTCACACTGTGTAGAGCTTTATCGAGTTTCAGTGTAGAGCTTTATAGCGTTTCACACTGTGTAGAGCTTTATCGTGTTTTGCACTGTGTAGAGCTTTGTGTCATACTGTGTAGAGCTTTATGTTTCACACTGTATAGAGCTTTATGTTTCACAGTGTGTAGAGCTTTATGTTTCACAGTGTGTAGAGCTTTATGTTTCACTGTATAGAGCTTTTTCATGTTTCACCCTGTGTAGAGCTTTATTACGTTTCACACTGTGTAGAGCTTTATGTTTCACCCTGTGTAGAGATTTATCATGTTTCACAATGTGTAGGCTTTATGTTTCACCCTGTATAGAGCTTTATTATTTCACACTGTGTAGAGTTTTATGCTTCACCCTGTGTAGAGCTTTATGTTTCACCCTGTGTAGAGCTTTATGTTTCACCCTGTGTAGAGCTTTATGTTTCACCCTGTGTAGAGCTTTACATTTCACCATGTGTAGAGCTTTATGTTTTACACTGTGTAGAGCTTTATATTTCCCACTGTGTAGAGCTTTGTTTCACACTGTAGAGCTTTATGTTTCACACTGTGTAGAGCTTTATGTTTCACAATGTGTAAACATAAAGCTCTGAACTTGGAAACACAAATGTGTTTTGAAGCAAACCTGTCATTGAACTTAGTATATCTGCTGTTTAACTTAGTTGAACAAGGTTATGCCCTACACTGGTGTTCAACAAGGCTGTGCCCTACACTGGTGTTCAACAAGGCTGTGCCCTACACTGGTGTTCAATGAGGCTGTGCCCTACACTGGTGTTCAACGAGGCTGTGCCCTACACTGGTGTTCAATGAGGCTGTGCCCTACACTGGTGTTCAACGAAGCTGTGCCCTACTCTGGTGTTCAACGAGGCTGTGTCCTACACTGGTGTTCAACGAGGATGAGCCCTACACTGGTGTTCAACGAGGCTGTGCCCTACACTTGTGTTCAACGAGGCTGTGCCCTACACTGGTGTTCAATGAGGCTGTGCCCTACACTGGTGTTCAATGAGGCTGTGCCCTACACTGGTGTTCAACGAGACTGTGCCCTACACTGGTGTTCAACGAGGCGACACTCAGAACCCCCAACGTACCTTTAAATCTAGTGATCATGTGCATCCAGGAGGCGGGGTTCACCTTCATGACGGAGTACGGGATGAAGATGATGTGCATACCATTGAACACTGAACACAACATGGAGTGCCACAGTCCAACCTGCAACAATATGATTATGCTTTAAAAACCTCCGAGGAACACAACGATTGTTTTAAAAACCTCAAAGAAATGCAATGATTACATTTTAAAAACCTCAAAGAGCATGGTGACCCCAGGGAAGAAGACGCATTCGCCATCACTCGCTCGATAGCCATTTTTCTAAAAGTGCGTTGATTTTCCGTTGACTGTGGCAACCTCGCATAAACTCGTACTCCAGAGTACAAGCACTGCCCTCATACACAAAAATACTTACTGACGGAACTTCCAACGTAAAAAATCCATAGCAGTGACGATGCGTTCTATACACAGCTCTCTCATAAAGCTCATTTATACACTGTTTTTATACATAGCTCTCTCATAAAGCTCATTTATACACTGTTTTATACACAGCTCTCCCATACAGCTCATTTATACACTTTTATACACAGCTCTCTCATAAAGCTCATTTATAAAGTAAGTTTTTCATATATGCAATTCAAAAAGTTATTCACAATTGATTATTAGTTTTTTATTATTATTAACACATCAGCCATTTCCCACCAAGGCAGGGTGGCCCGAAAAAGAAAAACTTTCATCATTCACTCCATCACTGTCTTGCCAGAGGCGTGTTTACACTACAGTTATAAAACTGCAACATTAACACCTCTCCTTCAGGGTGATGCTGAAAGACATAGCTAGCATAATCTATCTTGATGCTGCTAGATAGATCTAGCATCATCTATCTTGATGCTGCTAGATAGATCTTGCATCATCTATCTTGATGATGCTAGATAGATCTTGCATCATCTATCTTGATGCTGCTAGATAGATCTTGCATCATCTAGATGCTGCTAGATAGATCTTGAATCATCTATCTAGATGCTGCTAGATAGATCTAGCATCATCTATCTTGATGCAGCTAGATAGATCTAGCATCATCTATCTTGATGCAACTAGATAGATCTAGCATCATCTATCTTGATGCTGCTAGATAGATCTAGCATAATCTATCTTGATGCTACTAGATAGATCTAGCACAATCTATCTAGATGCTGCTAGATAGATCTAGCATCATCTATCTAGATGCTGCTAGATAGATCTAGCATCATCTATCTTGATGCTGCTAGATAGATCTTGAATCTATCTAGATGCTGCTAGATAGATCTTGAATCTATCTAGATGCTGCTAGATAGATCTAGCATCATCTATCTAGATGCTAGATAGATCTTGAATCATCTATCTAGATGCTAGATAGATCTAGCATCATCTATCTAGATGCTAGATAGATCTATCTAGCAGATGATGCTAGATAGATCTAGCATCATCTATCTAGATACTAGATAGATCTAGCATCATCTATCTAGATGCTAGATAGATCTAGCATAATATATCTAGATGCTTGATAGATTTAGCATCATCTATGCTAGATCTATCTAGCATCATCTGCTAGATAGATCTATCTAGCATCTAGATAGATGATGCTAGATCTATCTAGCATCTAGATAGATGATTCAAGATCTATCTAGCATCTAGATAGATGATGCTAGATCTATCTAGCAGCTAGATGCTAGATAGATCTAGCATCATCTATCTAGATGCTAGATAGATGTAGCATCTGCTAATCAATTCTGGATAAAGTTTTTCAATCAAATATACAAAAAACTGAATTCAATCCAAGAGCTTTATAAGAGCTGACAACGGGAAGAGCTTTATAAGAGCTGATGACGGGAAGAGCTTTATACGAGCTGACAATGGGAAGAGCTTTATAAGAGCTGACAATAAGAAGAGCTTTATAAGAGCTGATGATGGGAAGAGCTTTATACGAGCTGACAACGGGAAGAGCTTTATACGAGCTGACAACGGAAAGAGCTTTATAAGAGCTGACGATAAGAAGAGCTTTATAAGAGCTGATGATGGGAAGAGCTTTATACGAGCTGACAACGGGAAGAGCTTTATACGAGCTGACAATGGGAAGAGCTTTATAAGAGCTGACAATGGGAAGAGCTTTATAAGAGCTGACAACGGGAAGAGCTTTATAATAGCTGATGATGGGAAGAGCTTTATAAGAGCTGACGATGGGAAGAGCTTTATAAGAGCTGACGATGGGAAGAGCTTCATAAGAGCTGATGGCAGGAAAAGCTTTACAAGAGCTAACAACAAGAAGAGCTTTATAAGAGCTGACAACGGGAAGAGCTTTATAAGAGCTGACAACGGGAAGAGCTTTATAAGAGCTGACAACGGGAAGAGCTTTATAAGAGCTGACAACGGGAAGAGCTTTATAAGAGCTGACAACGGGAAGAGCTTTACAAGAGCTGACAACGGGAAGAGGTTTATAAGAGCTGATGACGGGAAGAGCTTTATAAGAGCTGACAACGGGAAGAGCTTTATAAGAGCTGACAATGGGAAGAGCTTTATAAGAGCTGACAACGGGAAGAGCTTTATAAGAGCTGATAATGGGAAGAGCTTTATAAGAGCTGACGACAGGAAGAGCTTTACAAGAGCTAACAACAGGAAGAGCTTTATAAGAGCTGACAACGGGAAGAGCTTTATAAGAGCTGACAATGAGAAAAGCTTTATAAGAGCTGACAACGGGAAGAGCTTTATAAGAGCTGACAACGGGAAGAGCTTTATAAGAGCTGACGACAGGAAGAGCTTTACAAGAGCTGACAACGGGAAGAGCTTTATAAGAGCTGACAACGAGAAGAGCTTTATAAGAGCTGACAACGAGAAGAGCTTTATAAGAGCTGACAACGGGAAGAGCTTTATAAGAGCTGACAACGGGAAGAGCTTTATAAGAGCTGACAATGGGAAGAGCTTTATAAGAGCTGACGACGGGAAGAGCTTTACAAGAGCTGACAACGGGAAGAGGTTTATAAGAGCTGACGACGGGAAGAGCTTTATAAGAGCTGACAACGGGAAGAGCTTTATAAGAGCTGACAATGGGAAGAGCTTTATAAGAGCTGACAATGGGAAGAGCTTTATAAGAGCTGACAACGGGAAGAGCTTTATAAGAGCTGACGACGGGAACAGCTTTACAAGAGCTAACAACAGGAAGAGCTTTATAAAAGCTGACGACGGGAAGAGCTTTACAAGAGATAACAACAGGAAGAGCTTTATAAGAGCTGACAACGGGAAGAGCTTTATAAGAGCTGATGACGGGAAGAGCTTTATAAGAGATGACAGGAAAAGCTTTATAAGAGCTAATGACAGGAAGAGCTTTATAAGAACTGACGGCAGTAGGAGCTTCATAAGCACTGACGACAGTAAGAGCTTTATAAGAGCTAACGATGGGAAGAACTTTATATGAGCTAACGATGGGAAGAACTTTATATGAGCTAACGATGGGAAGAGCTTTATAAGAGCTGACGACGAGAGGAGCCTTATAAAAGCTGACAATGGGAGTAGCTTTATAAGAGAGATGATGATGAGAGGAGCTTTATAAGAGCTGACGAGAAGAGCTTTATAAGAGACCTGATGACGGGAAGAGCTTTATAAGAGCTGACAATGGGAGAAGCTTTATAATACAGCCGATGATGGAAAGAGCTTTATAAGAGCTGACAATGGGAGTTTTATAAGGGAGCTAATGATGGGAAGAGCTTTATAAGAGCTGACAAGGTGAGGAGCTTTATTAGAGAGCTGGTGATGTGAAGAGCTTTATAAGACCTGAAGACAGGAGGAGCTTTATAAGAGAGCTGACAACAAGAAAAGCTGATGAGAGGTATTGTATTATCCCTCTAAAATGTATTGTATTATCCCTCTAAAAGGTATTGTATTATCCCTCTAAAAGGTATTGTATTATTCCTCTAAAAGGTATTGTATTATCCCTCTGAAAGGTATTGTATTATCCCTCTAAAAGGCATTGTATTATCCCTCTAAAAGGTATTGTATTATCCCTCTAAAAGGTATTGTATTATCCCTCTAAAAGGTATTGTATTATCCCTCTAAAAGGTATTGTATTATCCCTCTGAAAGGTATTGTATTATCCCTCTGAAAGGTATTGTATTATCCCTCTAAAAGTTATTGTATTATCCCTCTAAAAGGTATTGTATTATCCCTCTAAAGATTGTATTATCTCTAAGGTATTGTATCCCTCTAAAGGTATTGTATTATCCCTCTAAAAGGCATTGTATTATCCCTCTAAAAGGTATTGTATTATCCCTCTAAAAGGTATTGTATTATCCCTCTAAAAGGTATTGTATTATCCCTCTAAAAGGTATTGTATTATCTCTCAGAGCTGGTTTTCCCCAAGACCTGCAGTTTTCAACATGAATTTGCAATAGTCAACATCAATTTGCAACAGTCAACATCAACATGAAGCTGCTCACCTCGCGCTTGAAATCGAGGACACAGACGGCCACCTCACCCTCAGTGTAGTTACAGGCCGACGTGAGGGTGCGGCAGTGTGCCAACATGGCTGTCCTTGTCACCACTACGCCCTTCACAGAGCCGTCCTTGTCTGTACAATACTGTAGGTGGGAAAATTAGCAATATTAATTATTATTACAGTAGGTCCCCCATATCCACAAGGGATACTCTCCAAGACTTACCATGGATAACTTAAACAGTAGTCCCTCCATATCCACAAGAGATACTCTCCAAGACTTACCGTGGATACCTGAAAGCGGGGATACGTCCCAACCCTATACTATACAAGTAATTTTTTGTTTACATACCTATGATAAAGTTTAATTGACAAATTAAGCAAAATAAGTGGAGAATTATCACTTTTTCACTGATGGGAAGAACTTCACAACTTCTCTCAGACTTCTTCTGCACTCTGGCGCCATTAAGCTAAATTAAGTGTTATGGGCCCCAGTAAACTGCGGATAACTGAAAACACAATACTAAATCCGAAGATATGGGGGTCCTACTGTATAATCAAAATTAAGCGCTAAACTCACATGGGTCACACAACGCTGCTAATAATATTAATATTTGGTGATTATATTAATAGTTGGGCCATAGTCTTAAGCTCTTGTATACGTGGAGAGGGTTTCAGGGGTCAACGCCCCCACGGCCTGGTTTGTGACCAGGCCTCGTGGTGGATCAGAACCTGATCAACCAAACTGTTACTGTTGGCCGCACGTAGACCAACGTATGAACCACAGCCCGGCTGATCAGGTACTGACTTTAGGTGCCTGTCCAGCATCTTCTGGGGGATTTTGACTGAAAAAGTATATCAGAAAATTGAATAGGTCTTTCACATGATATTCAATTTTTGGTGTACTTCTTCAGTCGCACTTATAAAAAGCATTGTGTCGTGTGTGGTTCTTGACGATGGATTTGGTAATAAACACAAACGTAGTTGGTTGGTAACTGGTATATTGGTGAAAATGTATGGGGAGCACTCAGAGCCTGTGTCGCCTTGCCTGTTTCCTCTCTGCTCTCTAGACTAGGACTGCCACTCCCGTGAGCAAGGGGCGTTCATATTCAAAGGTTGACCCTTGACACAACTTGGTCAGCAGAAAGGCTAGTAACGGACAGTGATCACATGAAAGGCTTGTGACTCAACTAACGGATGGTAAGTTACAATTACTACTACTGAACATAAGTACAGTGGACCCTCGGTTTTCGTTGAAAATTCTTTCCAGAATGCTGTTTGAGTGTCATTACTGAACGAATTTGTTCCCATAAAGAACAAATGTAAATTAGTCGTTTCAGAACCCCAAAAATACACTTACAAAAGCTCTTACAAAAATACATTTACATAATTGTTTGAGTTTGGAGGTGAACAAAAACCGAGGGTCCACTGTACTACTATATTTGTCGTGTAGGGTTCTTGTTGATGGATTTGGTAATAAACACACACATAGTTGGATGGTAACTGGTATATTGGTGAAAATGTATGGGGAGCACTCAGAGCCTGTGTCGCCTTGCCTGTTTCCTCTCTGCTCTCTAGACTGGGACTGCCGCACCTGTAGGCAAAGGGAGCTCATATTCAAAGGCTACTACTGAACATAAGGAATTAATAAGCTCAACGTTGGAATATTACAATAAAAGAGATATAAAAAAAATTGATCGATCGATCTGTATTCATGTGATCTACGGATTCTGAGGAAATATATTTACAACGAAGGAAGTGATTAACAGACAAGGCAGATTCGGTGCATTCAAATCTAGTACTGCTAAATCTCAGAATTAGGAGAGAACGTGAATACAAAAAAAAAAAAATCTTGAATAATACTAAGTTGATATTGTAGCACACACTTGAAATACAATTTAAACTATATTATTCATCTATAAAGATTATTTACATTTAACCCCAACTCTGCTAGGGTGAGATTAACATATGCAGAATGATTATCATCTCTGGGAGATCAAACTCTGTTGCAATGGGTAACTCAATTTGTGGTTGAGGATCTAAATTGGTATTCACAAATGACACTTGAGGACTTCTTAACCCTTTCGGGGTCGGTGCCGTACTAGTACGTTTTACGAGCAGTGGTTGGTGCCATACTAGTACGCGTAAATTCTAGCGGCTTCAAATTAAGCGGGAAACAGCTGGTAGGCCTAGGGATGAGAGAATGGGTCTGCATGGTCAGTGTGCGCAGTAGGAAAAATATCGGGCACCCAGTGGTGCATTGTGGGAACACCATTTCAGTACACCTTCTCCACCATGCCTCGCAGCAAGAAACACCTTACTCTTCGGCGAATTGGGACACTTTTATTCATCAGTGACAGTTCTAACAGTGATGGGGGTGTTAGTGAAGGTGACTTTCAAGGTTTTGAGGCGGTTGTGACCGAAACTAGTGACCATAATACCGGTATAAGTGAGGAAAACCCAGACAATCCACAGCCGTCCACCTCTGGTGCTGTGGCGTCTTGTTCACGGCCAGTTGTACCAGAACGAAGGCGGAAACTCCTATTTTCTAATGTCCCAGACTCAGATGTGAGCAATGGTGATGATACTGATAGTGACTATGAACTCCAAGCCCTTCGAAATAGTTCCAGTAGCGCGAGTGAAGAGGAATATTCACCAGTGAAACGTCAGTATATACGACGGTATATGCGCTCTGGTAGTGTGCCATATGCTCTTCCAAGGGTTAGGAGTACATCTCGGAGTACATCCCGTGGGCGTACAACAGGAAGTGATAGTGAAAATGATGATGATAGCATTGCAATTGGTATGAGAAATGTGCATGCAACTGGTAGTGGTGGTGGTGGTGCGGCGCGCGAGGCACCCGCAGTGGACCATGCTGGCACCCACGCCGCTGACTCAGCTCAGTTACAACAAAGGCAACCCTCACCCACCCACCAACCCCCACAACCACAACCTCCACTTCCACAACCCCCACAACCACCTGTAAATATCCAGTACCCACCAGCAGACCGCACCTGGGATTGGCAGGAAGCTGACAATTTTATTCCCAATCCCCATCAGTTTGATGAAAGTCACAGTGGATTACGCCCATCTTGTCCACTTGGGAACTATGCCACTGAACTGGAATGTTTCCAGTTATTCTTTGACGAACCCCTGATAGACATTATTATCAGAGAAAGCAACAGATACTTCGATTACACCATGGCAAACACGATTCTTTCACCAAAATCACGTCTACACCAGTGGAAGGAGACAACTGTGGCAGAGATGTATCTTTTCTTTGCCACAATAATGCTTATGCCGCATGTTTATAAACACCGTATCAAATCATATTGGTCAACAGACAGATTGATTGCAACACCAGCTTTCAGTGATATTATACCAGTGAATCGATTTGTGCTACTTCTACGCATGTTGCATTTTTCGGACAAAACCAGGCCTGACAGATCCGACAGGTTATATAAGATTAAGAATGTGTTTCTGTATCTGAAAGAGAAGTTCAATATGTATTTTTATCCCTTCAGGAAGCTTGTTATTGACGAGTCACTGATTCTGTTCAAAGGTAGACTGTCATTCAAGCAGTATATACCAAGCAAGAGGAAACGCTTTGGTATAAAGTTGTTTGTGCTTTGTGATTGCTACAGTGGTCTTGTATTGGATATTATTGTGTACACTGGAAGTAATACATTGAAAGATACCAGGAAGTTACTGGGTATCTCTGGTGATGTGGTTAGAACAATGATGGAACCATATCTTGGAAAGGGGCATATATTATATACTGATAACTGGTACACAAGCCCCTCCCTCGGTGATTTTTTCCGAGTGAACTTGACAGATGTATGCGGTACAGTGCGTGCAAATCGTAAGCATATGCCTAGGTTCAGTGCAGGCACTCGTAGAGGTGAGGTGCAGGCGTTTGCTGCCAATGATATCATGGCATTTCGGTGGCATGACAAACGAGATGTCACACTGTTGTCATCAATTCACCCTAATGAAATGGCAGACAGTGGCAGGGTGAATAGAGAGACCGATGAACCCATTCTAAAACCTGCAGCTGTGATGGACTACACTCTCAATATGCGTTCAGTGAACAAATGTGACATGCAGATTGGGTTTGCTGATTGTGTTAGAAAGAGTTATAAGTGGTACATAAAACTCTTTTTTTCACATTCTGGACATTTCCATGCTCAATGCTTATAATGTTTATAAGTTGAAGACCAGAAACGAACCACCATATGGCGAATTTTGTTTGTCTGTTATCAGGCAAATAATCACCAAGTACAGTAGAACGTCATTTAGCACGATAGTTATGTTCCTGAAAAAGTCGTGTTAGATAATTTCGTCTTAAATAATTAACAGAACTTATGGGAAAAATAGGGTTACGTGTTTGAGAGTCCCCAAAAAGCCAAACAAGTTTTTTTAGACCAACATATCTTGCAAAAATTGAAGGCGAATATGTAATTTTAGTTCATTGTCATGATCTATTACTGCTTAAGACTACAAATGCAATAGAAATAATAGTATTTCTTATCTTAAATTGTGAGTAATGATGTTTGTGGATGGTAGTGAAGAGTGGATATGGATGGTGTGGCCCTACTGGGCTGAGGTGGATAGTAGAAGTTCTTGAACTGAAGTCGATGGTTGAACTGAGTGTCTAACTTTAAGTCAGTCAAGCCATTCAGTAAGTCAGTCAAGTCATTCAGTAAGTCAGTCAAGCCATTCAGTAAGTCAGTCAAGTCATTCAGTAAGTCAGTCAAGTCATTCAGTAAGTCAGTCAAGTCATTCAGTAAGTCAGTCAAGTCATTCAGTAAGTCAGTCAAGTCATTCAGTAAGTCAGTCAAGTCATTCAGTAAGTCAGTCAAGTCATTCAGTAAGTCAGTCAAGTCATTCAGTAAGTCAGTCAAGTCATTCAGTAAGTCAGTCAAGTCATTCAGTAAGTCAGTCAAGTCATTCAGTAAGTCAGTCAAGTCAGTCAGTCAGTCAAGTCAGTCAGTCAGTCAAGTCAGTCAGTCAGTCAGTCAGTCACACAAACTTATGTTTACATCTTTTTATGTGTACAAAGTAACACTTCATTACGGCCACAGGTTATGTCTTGTCTAATATCTGTGTTTTCTTCGTTAATTCAAGATCAAAACACAATTCACTCTTATTCTTCACACACACAGCTGGCTGGCTTGTAGCCAGGACTAATTGACGCGTATGAAATACGTACGAATGCTGGGGTGGTGGAGTCCGTGGTGGGTGGGTAAGGCGGGTAGTGTCTGCTGAACCACAACAGTAGTAGTACAAGACTGCTTGTGAGAATGGTTATTTGTTTTTCCTTCCCACAAACTAAGTTTATTCAGGTATACACAGATACAGTTACGAAGATTATCATACATAGCAGCATATGTGTAGAGAACCTAGGATAACCCAAAAAAGTCAGAGTGACAGTAGTATTTCCATTGACTGACTTGGGTTATCCTAGGTTCTCTACACATATGCTGCTATGTATGATAATGTATGTAACTGTACTCACCTAATTGTGGTTGCAGGGGTCGAGACTCAGCTCCTGGCCCCGTGTATCTGAATAAACTTACAGTTTGCAGGAAGTAAAAACAAATTCCCTTTTCCTCAAAGCATGAGGATTCTTAGGCAGTAAATAACCATGCACTCAAAACTTTTCCCCTCCTGCCGAACCGTGTAATATCATCTTTACGTCGTGTAAGATGATAATGTGTCGCAAATCTTAAATCGTGCAATACCGGTAACGTACAACATAATCTCGTGCTAAATGACGTTCTACTGTACCAAGAAACACCACCTGCAATAGAAAACCGCCCACGAAATTACCAACAACTACCCTCTCGTCTGAGGCTTGGTGGTGAACACTTCCTAACAAAACTGCCTGCTACTGCTTGCAAGAAAAACAGAAGAGGTGTTATGTCTGTGCACATACAAAAAGACGCCCACAGCAACGCAAAGACACTCGTTTTATGTGTGTGGAATGTGAAACACCATTGTGCATGGAACCATGTTTCAGAGACTTCCACAGGCTGCAGAACTTCTAGAAACATCTGCAGTGACTCAATATGTGTATATATATGATTGAACAATAGTTATAAACATAATTGTACATTGTACATTGTTGTAAATATGTTTTGTAAACAAACTAGTGATAACAAACTTTGTGGCATTATTTTATAAGAAATAGCGAGTGAATATTTGAAAAACAGCACTTATATTGGTCTCACAGTCCATAAAAGTTATTTGAAAAAAAAAAAATTAAATTTCATAAGAAAATAACTTCAAAAAAACAAAAAAAACAATTACCGGCCAACCGGAAGTCGCCGATGTTGTTGTCACCGGATCATTTTGGGTCAACTTGAATCCTCCATATCTCCGTAAGTATTGATTGCAAAAATTTTTTGTTTAGCTATTTAGATTCAGAAAAAAAAAAAATATCATTTCATAAGAAAAAATAATTTTTTTTTTCCGAATATTTTTCGACCCCAGGAACACTTTCCTCAGAAGGCCTGTCGACCCCCAAAGGGTTAATACTTGTCGTGTATGCAGGGAATAACAACATTCAGGTTGATCATCTGACTGATCATTAGAGGTAGAGGGTACAGCATCAGGAGGATTGTCAGAGTCTGTCTCATTTGTCTGGTTGTCAGGGACCTCGTCCTCATCGCATACTAGCTTCATATGATCTAAATGCGATTCTTTATACTGACCCGTACTGATTTCTCTAACCTTATACTTATTGCCATTAATATGTTCAACTACTCGATAAGGACCAACAAACTTCTGGTCGAGCTTAGGCATTGCAGACGTTTTGTTAAAGTTAGTCAGCATAACTCTCGAACCTACTTTAACTTTGGTCGGTTTGGCTCGAGTGTTAGTTACTCTAGTAAATTCTCCTGTTGACTTATGAAGTGTTTCACGGATTCTTCTGAAAACACACTGAGCTTGGCTGGTAGGAGTTGCTATGAAATCATCAGGATTGTAATTTGGTTTCGGATTAGAATATAACAACTCATAAGGCAAATGCTTATTGACACCGTACAATGCATAATGTGGAGTGTCACCTATTGAAGCATTGTAAACAGCATTTATTGCACACTGAACATCAGGTATAACTTCATTCCAGGTTGCACTATTGGGATTGATAGTGGCTCTCAAGACATCAAGTACTTTCTTATTAGTTCTTTCCGCTAAGCCATTACTGGCAGGATGATGAGGAACAATGGTCGAGTTAGAGATCTTGTACAAAGTACACAAATTTTCAAGAATCTCATTACAGAATTCACCTCCATTAAAAAAACCATACCACGGGTGGGGTTCGAACCTGCGGTCAGAGAGTCTCAAAACTCCAGACCATCGCGTAAGCCACTGGGCCAGCTAGCTTCTCCCGACGGCTTTGAAGGGGACTTGAGCTAGAGTTCGTCACGGCCATGCTAGCGGGAGATTCGTCTGTAAAAACTTGCATTTGTGGACACAGTGGTGCCTATGCTAACCTTCCTATGGTGTAGAAATATACCTAGTTGGATGAATCTTATTGAAGCTAGCTGGCCCAGTGGCTTACGCGACGGTCTGGAGTTTTGAGACTCTGACTGCGGGTTCGAACCCCAACTGTGGTATGATTTGTTTACAACCGTGTCATTACGATTTTGTGAGTCATTCACCTCCATTATCTGTTATTAGGGACTTAGGAGTACTTTCTTACTGAAGGAAAGAACAGGCTCAGTGGAGTGGATTGGACTCTCCCCGGTTGAAATAGGTAACGCTATAACACGAAATACTAGCATGGCAGAAACGGATCATACATGCAATAATTACTCAACATACAACTCCTAACTTTACAAGGATTACTGTCAACTAGGATATTATCACCATCTGGAACACAACAACAACAGACACTCTAGTGAGGGCACTAGCCACAGAAATGTCTTTCTGCAATGGCTTGTGACATCATCAAGAGATGGCATAACTAAGTGCAATTAGTCTTTCTTCACAAGGCGTCCGTGGGGAGAAACTACTACTTGAACTAGCGACATTGCAAGGATAGGCTCAGTACTCAAGGTAGTCTGAGGTTCCTCAGGCACCTGAGGCAACTGGACACTATCTTGCATGCCTCACGGTTTGGTCAGCAGAAAGGCTAGTAACGGACAGTGATCACGTGAAAGGCTTGTGACTCAACTAATGGTTGGAAAGTTACAATTACTACTACTGAACATAAGTACTACTACTGACAATTGTTCTATATCGATGAGCTTTATAAATGTCAAGTTAAAGTCATACATTGATTTCCACATGATACAATGTTTGTTCAATGATGGTTGACATGATACAATGCACAGTGATGGTTGACATGATATAATGTTTATTCAGTGATGGTTGACATGATATAATGTTTATTCAGTGATGGTTGACATGATACAATGCACAGTGATGGATGACATGATACAATGTTTGTACAGTTATGGTTGACATGATACAATGTTTGTACAGTTATGGTTGACATGATACAATGTTTGTACAGTTATGGTTGACATTATACAATGTTTGTACAGTTATGGTTGACATGATACAATGTTTGTACAGTTATGGTTGACATGATACAATGTTTGTACAGTTATGGTTGACATGATACAATGTTTGTATAGTTATGGTTGACATGATATAATGTTTGTACAGTTATGGTTGACATGATACAATGTTTGTACAGTTATGGTTGACATGATACAATGTTTGTACAGTGAGGGTTGACATGATACAATGTACAGTGAGGGTTGACATGATACAATGTTTGTACAGTGATGGTTGACATGATATGATGTTTGTACAATGATGGTTGACATGATACAATGTTTGTACAGTGATGGTTGACATGATACAATGTACAGTGATGGGTGACATGACACAATGTTTGTTCAGTGAGGGTTGACATGATACATGTTTGTACAGTGATGGTTCACATGATACAATGTAAAGTGATGATTGACATGATACAATGTACAATGATGGTTGACATGATACAATGTACAGTAATGGTTGACATGATACAATGTTTGTACAGTGATGGTTGACATGATACAATGTTCAGTGATAGTTGACATGATACAATGTTTGCACAGTGAGGGTTGACATGATACAATGTACAATGATGATTGACATGATACAATGTTTGTACAGTGAAGGTTGACATGATACAATGTTCAGTGATGATTGACATGATACAATGTTTGTACAGTGATGGTTGACATGATACAATGGTTGTACAGTGAAGGTTGACATGATACAATGTTCAGTGATGGTTGACATGATACAATGTTTGTTCAGTGATGGTTGACATGATACAATGTTTGTACAATGATGGTTGGCATGATACAATGTTTGTACAGTGATGGTTGACATGATACAATGTAAAGTGATGCTTGACATGATACAATGTAGAGTAATGGTTGACATGATACAATGTACAGTAATGGTTGACATGATACAATGTTTGTACAGTTAGGGCTGACATGATACAATGTTTGTACAGTGATGGTTGACATGATACAATGTTTGTACAGTGATGGTTCACATAATACAATGTAAAGTGATGGTTGACATGATACAATGTTTGTACAGTGATGGTAGACATGATACAATATTTGTACAGTGATGGTTGATATGATACAATGTTTGTACAGTGATGGTTTACATGATACAATGTTTGTTCAGTGATGGTTGACATGATACAATGTACAGTGATGGTTGACATGATAAAATGTACAGTGATAGTTGACATGATATAATGTACAGTAATAGTAACATTTGGTTGTACATGCAGGAAGTTCATAGTTATAGAGTGCATTAGAGGCAAACTTTAGCCTAATTTAAGACTACAATGGCAATAATTATTCTTTGCATACAGTGGAACCTCTGCTTATGAGTGCCCCACCATGCGAGTTTTTCAGGATACGAGCTGTCGCTCTATCAATTTTTTTGCTCCTGGATACGAGCCAAAATTCAGTTTGTGAGCTTCCCCCTCAAGGGAGGTTCCTTGATGCTGGTGAGGGGCTCTTGATCTAGGGAATTGGATCTGTGCTCCAGTTCCCTAAATTAATAATAATAATTATATACGTAATAATAATACAGTGGGAACCCGAGTTTCGGCCACCCCGAGTATCGGCCGCTTCGAGTTTTGGTCGCTTTTTTCGGCAGAATTTTCTCCCGACTCTTGGTCGTTGCCCCAAGTTTCGGCCAGCGTACCAGACCTGCCCGCGCTTGCGCGCCTCCCTGCACAGGCATCGTAAGCCAGTCTAGCTTTGTTTATCCTTGAGTGAACATTACCCAGTGCACTCATTGAAACATTTCACAATAATTTTATTGTGTTTTATTGATTATCACTGTGAAATATAAGTCACCATGGGTCCAAAGAAGCTTCCTAGTGGCACCCCTGTGGTAAAGAAAGTGAGGAACACGATCGAACTGAAGAAGGAGATACGTAGAAGAAAAATAGGAGTGGCGTACGTGTGGGGGAGCTTGCCAGGAAGTACAACAAAAACAAATCTACTATCACCTCTATCCTGGCAAAGAGAAAAGAAATCAAGGAAGCTGATGTTGCAAAAGGTGTTAACATGTTTGCCAAAAATAGATCAAAAACAGTGGATGAGTATGAGAAGTTGTTGGTGGTGTGGATCAATGAAAAACAGATAGCGGGTGATAGTGTTTCCATGGCGATAATTTGTGAAAAGGCAAGGCAGTTGCACGCAGATCTTGTCAAGGAAATGCCTGGAACCAGTTCTGATGTGAGTGATTTTAAGGACAGCAAAGGCTGGTTTGACAGATTTAGGAAACGTAGTGGCCTACACAGTGTTGTAAGGCATGGTGAGGCAGCCAGTTCAGCAAACGTGCTGCTGAAACGTTTGTGACTGAATTTAAGGGGTTTGTAGACACTGAAAAATTCAAACCCCAATAAGTTTTTAATTGTGATGAAACAGGCCTCTTTTGGAAGAAAATGCCAAAGAGGACCTACATTACTCAGGAGGAAAGGCACTGCCAGGACACAAGCCTATGAAAGACAGGCTAACTCTCATGTTGTGTAGTAATGCTAGTGGGGATTTTAAAGTGAAGCTTTTACTGGTGTATCACTCTGAAAATCCCAGTGTTTTCAAGAAAAACAATGTCACCAAGAGTAAATTGTGTGTGTTTTGGAAGACTAACACTAAGGCATGGATCACGAGGGAAATTTTCATAGAGTGGGTCCATCAAGTGTTTGGTCCCAGTGTGAATAAATACCTACAGGAAAAGAAATTGGGACTCAAGTGCCTCCTGTTACTGGACAATGCTCCTGCTCATCCTCACAACTTGGCAGACTTTTTGTCTGATGAGTTCAGTTTCATCACAGTAAAGTTCTTGCCTCTTTAACACCACTCCCCTCATCCAGCCCATGGACCAGCAGGTCATTTCTAACTTCAACTCAGACACTGAGTTGACCCTAAGAGAGTTCTGGAGGAATCACTTCAGTATCCTCCATTGCATAAGCCTTATAGGTAAGGCTTGGGAGGGAGTGACTTCCAGGACTTTGAGCTCTGCTTGGAGACAATTGTGGCCAAGTTGTGTCGAAACGAGGGATTTTGAAGGGTTTGAGGCTGACCCTGACGACCCTGTGCCTGTTGTGGAAGGTATTGTGGCATTGGGCAAGTCCCTGGGGTTGGAGGTGAGTGGCGAGGATGTGGAAGAGTTGGTGGAGGACCACAGAGTAGAGCTAACCACTGAAGAGCTGCAAGAGCTTCATCTGGAACAGCATCAGACCAGAGTAGAGGAAATTGCTTCACAGGAGGAGGAAGATAGACTGGAGGTGCCTTCTTCAGAGATTAAGGAGATTTGTTCAAAGTGGAATGATGTGCAACGGTTTGTTGAGAAATATTACCCTGAGAAAGCTGAAATAAGCCATCTCTGCAACAAGTTCAGTGACAGAGCCATATTGCACTTCAGGAACATGTTAAAGAGGTGCCAAAAACAGAGGACTGTGGACAGTTATTTTGTGAGACAGGGGTCCAGTGACTCTCAAGCTGGTCCTAGTGGCATTAAAAGACCAAGAAGGGAAGTAACCCCAGATAGGGCTTTGATGCCTGAAGTTCTTATGGAGGGGGATTCCCCTTCCAAACACTAAGCCCTCCCTCACTCCTCCTCCCTATCTTACAGATGTCATCAACAATCTTCAATAAAGGTAAGTAATAATGTTATTTTATGTGTTTACTTAAATGTGTATTTAAATGTTTGTATTTATTTTCTAATAACTATACTATGTATAATTGTTTTCTGTATGTAAAACTATAGTTATTCTTTAAAAAATGAATTTTTTGTGAATATTTTTGGGTGTCTGGAACGGATTAATTGTATTTACATTATTTCTTATGGGAAATAATGGTTCGACTTTCGGCCAGTTCGAGTTAAGGCCTAGCTCCTGGAACGGATTACGGCCGATACTCGGGGGTCCACTGTATATTTAATGTACAAAAATATTTTATTTTAATACTGTTGGGTGTCTGGAACGGATTAATTGAATTTCCATTATTTCTTATGGGGAAAAAAAATTCAGAAATCGTAATATTTGGTTTTAGTCACTCTCTCTGGAACGGATTAATTATGAAGACCAGGGGTCCACTGTATTTGCATTTTGTTTTGCTTTTATATCTTAGCCTAACAGCTCCTAATGTATCCACTGTTATTGCCTTATTAATCTTAAGTTAGTCTTAAGTTTGCCCAAAATGCTCTGCATATAAAGGGGCTTTTGACATGTTCTCACCCAATTGTTACACTCCTTTGTACAGACATGTATCATGATAAAATAAAATTATTGTTGTTATTATTATTCTTAAATATATATTTTTCTAGTGAGTGAATTTTGCCTGAAATCGGTGATAACCAAACCTAGACTAGTGAATGCTGGTTTAGTGCTTTCTGTTTTCTGTTAGGGTATCCCTTGGGTGGCTTATTTTCTATGATATTCTTTAAACTTTAACATATGCCCCTAGACAAGGCTAAGTTCCTTAGGTTCTTAGTTTTCTGCATAACAAAGAGTATACACTATACCATGTGGGGAGGGTGACAAAGTATATGCGGGGGAAACAGCCAGATCTCTGGATATTAGGATCAGGGAACACAAAAACGCTTGCAACCGTGATGACCATAGAAACGCATGTTCAATGCAGGGACGATGTTGGACACCTCATGAAATTCAGCGAGGCCAGAATAGTCATCAAGGAAGATTTAAAACGGTGAAAGTATATAGAGGCTGCCATAATTGCTGTCAGTAACACTATACCTTTGATATACCTTTGAAGAGTTTCGAGAGTTTCTCTACTCTCTCAGCCTGGCCATCAGCCAGGCTTGCCTGGTGCTTGCCTAGTCAACCAGGCTGTCGCTGCTGGAGGCCCACTGCCCCACATATCCCTCACTGCCTGGTTGATCTGGCACCTGTGAAGATACTTGTCCAGTTTCCTCTTGAAGGCTTCTACACTTGTTCCAGCCGTGTTTCTGATATCTTCTGGTAAGATGTTGAATAGTCTGGGACTCCGGATGTTGATACAGAGTTCCATTATTGTCCCCACTGCACCCCTGCTCCTCATTGGATTTATTTTACACTTCCTCCCATATCTCTCACTCCAGTAAGTTGTTATGGCCATGTGCAGATTTGGGACCAGGCCCTCGAGTATTTTCCAGGTACATATATATTATCATATATCTCTCTCTCCTCTGCTCCAATGAGTACATGTTCAAGACTTGAAGGCGTTCCCAGTAATTTAGGTGCTTTACTGGCTCAATGTGAGCCATAAACGATCTCTGTATTTGTTCCAGCTCTGATAATTCTCCTGCTTTGAATGAGGCCATCAGCACTGAGCAATATTCTAAGTGAGGGAGCACTAGTGATTTGAAGAGCGTCACCATCAGCATTATTTCCCTTGTTTCGAAAGTTCTCAGTACCCAGCCCGTCATCCTCCTGGCTGTTGTGATCTTTGTCTTGTTTTTTTTTTTTATTAACACATCGGCCGTTTCCCACCAAGGCAGGGTGGCCCGAAAAAGAAAAACTTTCATCATCATTCACTCAATCACTGTTTTGCCAGAGGCATGTTTACACTACAGTTATAAAACTGCAACATTTAACATCCCTCCTTCAGAGTGCAGGCACTGTACTTCCCATCTCTAGGACTCAAGTCCGGCCTGCCGGTTTCTGAATCCCTTCATAAATGTTACTTTGCTTCCACTCCAACAGCACGTCAAGTATTAAAAATCATTTGTCTCCATTCACTCCTATCAAATACGCTCATGCATGCTTGCTGTAAGTCCAAGCCCCTCGCACACAAAACCTTCTTTACCCCCTCCCTCCAACCTTTCCTAGACTGACCCCTACCCAGCCTTCCCTCCACTACAGATTTATACACTCTCGAAGTCATTCTACTTTGTTCCATCCTCTCTACATGTCCAAACCACCTCAACAACCCCTCCTCAGCCCTCTGGATAATAGTCTTGGTAATCCCGCACCTCCTCCTAATTTCCAATCTCCGAATTCTTTGCATTATATTCACACCACACATTGATCTCAGACATGACATCTCCATTGCCTCCATCCTTCTCCTTGTTGCAACATTCACCACCCATGCTTCACACCCATATAAGAGTGTTGGTATAACTATACTCTCATACATTCCCCTCTTTGCTTCCATAGACAAAGTTCTTTGTCTCCACAGACTCCAAAGTGCACAACATACCCTTTTACCATCATCAATTCTATGATTCACCTCATCCTTCATAGACCCATCTGCTGACACGTCCACTCCTAAATATCTGAATACATTCACCTCCTCCATACTCTCTCCCTCCAATCTGATATCCAATCTTTCATCACCTAATCTTTTTATTATTCTCATCAACTTACTCTTTCCTATATTCACTTTCAATTTCCTTCTTTTACATACCCTACCAACATCATCCACCAACCTCTGCAACTTCTCTTCAAAATCATCCAAAAGCACAGTGTCATCAGCAAAAAGCAGCTGTGACAACTCCCACTTTGTGTTAGATTCTTTATCTTTTAACCCCACACCTTTTGCCAACACCCGCACATTCACGTCTTGTTATGGTGTTTAAAAGAAAGGTCAGCTGACATAATTATTCCCAGGTCTTTTATGTGTTCCTTTCATTCTATTTGGTGACCCTCTTGAGTTTTGTATATAGTGTTCCTTTTGAGTTCTTCATTCTTTCCATACCTCAGCTGCTGGAACTTATCACCATTGAACGTCATGTTGTTGCCCACTGGAAAACTCTGCTTATGTCTTCCTGTAATTTTACAGTTTCTCTACCATAGTGACTTTCATGCTTATTTTAGTGTCATCTGCAAATGATGATACAAAAGTGTGACGGGTGTTTTTATCTATGTCTGCTATGAGGATGAGAAACAGCAGAGGTGCCAGGACAGTGCCTTGGGGCACTGAGCTTTTGACCTCATTGATGCTGGATCTTGCCCTGTTCACTACTACTTTTTGTGTTGTGTGTGTTAGGAACCTGAAAATCCATCTGCCTACCTTCCCCATAATGCCCATGGCTCTCATTGTGTGCGCTATCAATCGATGATCGCATTTGTCAAACGCCTTTGTAAAATCTGTGTAAATCACATCTGCGTTTTGGTCATCTTCCAATGCCTCTGTAATTCTGTCATAATAGTTCAGCAGTTGTGACAAAAGCCAAGAAGTTACACTATATCCAAACTGCTAATCAACTGTATATTACCCATTTTGGAGACCACTGTAACAAGATGTGATGGATCCTTCTCTAACCCAACTCATCTCACCACAATTGAACAAAACAACAAAAGCAAAAACAACTACAACTACTACCACCACCATCTGGAGTAAATCTGGAGGGGGTTTCAGGGGTCAATGCCTCCGCAGCCTGGTCCATGACCAGGCCTTCGCCACCACCACCTGACTCCTGCCACTATATATACTCTTTTCTTAGTTACTGTGTATTAGGACTGAGGAAGCCACTGGCTGGAAAAACATTTCCACAACAAAGATTTGCAAATGTTGGACAATTGTCTCATTCATCATCCTGTAGGTTTCGTAACCATTTATTCACACTATTGTCTTTCTGTATTATCTCTGTACTAAAGATATCATGCCACTGCTGGATCCAACATCTTCAAATAAAGTCACCCAGGTGTTGCATATGTATCTAATTTTTCAAAAGATAAAACTTTGTATAACTTTAAAAATAGGATAGATAAACACATGAGTGGGTGTGGGTGGGAGTTGGACCTGCCTAGCATGGGCCAGTAGTCCACCAGCAGTGCTCCAGCCTTCTTATAAGAACATTACTACAGGTCCTTGATAATGTGAGAAATCACAAAAGTGCTTGGAATTTCACTATTTTTTCACAGTGGTTGTTTTGCATAAGAACATGAGAAAGGAGCACTGCAGTAGGCCTACTGGCCCATGCTAGGCAGTTCCAAGCCACACCCACTCATGTATTTGTCTAAGCTATTTTTAAAGCTACACAAGGTTTTAGCTTCAGTGATGTTACTCGGGAGTTTATTCCACTCATCTACAACTATTACCAAACCAGTGCTTTCCTAAATTCTTTCTAAATCTAAATTTTTCCAACTTGAACCCATTGCAGTGAGTCCTGCCTTGGTTAAAAAAATTTAAAACCTTATTTATAACTGTAAAGTTGCTATATACTTACTTCAATATAAGCTGCCGTGTCATCAGAGTGTCTAGGTGGAGTCTGCCAGTCCTTCGGAGGTTTAGGTAAGTGGTCGGTGATGAACCAAGTGAGCTTAGGCCACCCCTTGAAGGATACCACTTCCCCAGCACTTGTTTTGGGAATCCCTTTGAAACAGGCTTCTGAGGTGAGTGCCACAGACACACCACAGCTGCCCAACAGGAAGCCAATCTGAAGAAAAAATTGTATATTAGAATACTCGTGAAACAAATTTATTTTATGGTAAGATGGCTGTTGGAGTGCGAGTGAGGTGGTGTATATGAGACACTGGGGAATACTGGGTAGCTGGACTTGAATCCTGGAGGTGGGAGGTACAGTAACTATACTCGGAAGGATGAATGAGGATGTTACGGTTGTGGAGGTGGGAAGTACAGTGCCTGCACTTTGAAGGATGAATGAGGATGTTACAGTTGTGGAGGTGGGAGGTACAGTGCCTGCACTTTGAAGGATGAATGAGGATGTTACAGTTGTGGAGGTGGGAGGTACAGTGCCTGCACTTTGAAGGATGAGTGAGGATGATACAGTTGTGGAGGTGGGAAGTACAGTGCCTGCACTTTGAAGAATGAGTGAGGATGTTACAGTTCTGGAGGTGGGTAGTAGTGCCTGCACTCTGAAGGATGAGTGAAGATGTTACAGTTCTGGAGGTGGGAAGTACAGTGCCTGTCCATCCCATAGTTCTATGGCTTTGAAGCCAGGTTCCAAGCCGTAGTACTACGCCATGAGCTCAGCTTACTCAGATAAGCCATGAGCGGTAAATTTGGGCCTAGATATAAGAGAATGCATCTATGTGGTAAGTGTGCACCATATAAAATAAATCCTGCAGTACTCAGTCCATAATGAGAAAGAAAAAAAACTGTTACTGTGTTTTTGGATTAAAACAGTGATTTTGAGGTGTATTTTCATATGCTTTTTATGGTTGTATTCGCAGTTTCTTAGTCTCATTTGATAGAATGGAAGATATATTACAGAAACAGAGATGATTTTCATTTGTTTTAGTAGTGAAAATGGCTTGAAACTGAGCTCAAAGAAGCGGAAATGTTCGATTTTTGCCTTTGTTCAAGAGTAAACAAATGACGTTATGCATCCAATACATGTCAGCTGGTGGGTCTAATGTGTGTTCATGAATGCACTGATATTATTTATACAATTATTACAATATTGCATAACAGTAAATCTTCTATTTTTTCGTGTGAATAAAAATTCATTATGTGAATAAAAAATCAAAATGAAATTCATTTGTAAAGCCTGAAAACATAACTAATGAACAGAGGAAATGTTATTTTAGTGCCAGGAATGTCTGCATTGTTTATTCTGAACCCTGTTTTGAAGTTGGAATATTTTGAACTTTGTGTGAAATTGGCAAAATTACCAATTTCCGATCACTATATTGGGGAGGTGAAATAGTTGACTGCGATTTCTTGTGCTCAATCAATAAAATAGAAGTAATACTAGCGAAACAGCTAAGAATTTGGTCAACTGGAATAATGTAATTGGCCTAAAATGGGTGTCAAAGTGGGCAAAATCGCCGGTTTGTAAATATCGCTGACACAGCAAAATTCGCGAGAGCGTAATTTCGTCAATTTTCCATCAAATTTTGTACTTTTTGTTTTATTACTTTCAGAAAAA
Organism: Cherax destructor; assembly: GCA_009830355.1. NCBI lineage: Eukaryota > Metazoa > Arthropoda > Malacostraca > Decapoda > Parastacidae > Cherax > Cherax destructor. The sequence goes on from WNWK01004758.1 coordinate 54,104, forward strand.
GATTCTCTACCATTTCATAAGAAAAAAAAAAAATTGGAAAATTCTTGGACCCTGTGGACATGTTTCAGATCAGGGGTCTGGACCCTGAAAGGGTTAAGGTAAGAAATACTATTATTTCTGTTGCATTTGTAGTCTTAACCCTTTCAGTGTTTATTTTTTCTTATGAAATGGTAGAGAATCTTTTTCTAAATGTAATAAAACAAAAAGTATGAAATTTGGTGGAAAACTGACGAAATTATACTATAGCAAATTTGACTGTGTCAGTGATATTTACATTTTTGCAATTTTGCCTACTTTGACCCCTATTTTAGGCCAATTACATTATTCCAGTTGACCAAATTTTTAGCTATTTTGTTAGTATTACTTCTATTTTATTGATTGAGCACAAGAAACTGCCCAATCAACTTTTTCAAGTAGCCAATAAAGTGATCAGAAATTGGAAATTTCGCCAATTTCAAAATATTCCAATTTCAAAACAGCGTCCAGAATAAACAATGCAGGCATTCCTGGCACTAAAATAACATTTCCTCCGTTTATTAGTTATGTTTCCAGGCTTTACACTTGAATTCCATTTTTATTTTTTATTTACATAAAGAATTTTTATTCACACCAAAAAAATAGATGAATTACTCTTATGCAATATTGTAATAATTGTATAAACACTATCAGTGCATTTGTAAATGTATATTAGACCCACCAGCTGACGTGTATTGGTCGCATGATGTGATTTGTTTACTCTTGAAAATCAGCAAAAATCAAACATTTCCGCTATTTTGATCTCAATTAGAAGCTATTTGCAGTACTAAAACCAATCAAAATCATCTCTATTTCTGTAATATATCTTCCATTCTATCAAATGAAACCAAGAAACTGTGAATACAACCGTAAAAACCACATGAAGATACACCACAAAGTTGCTGTTTTAATAAAAAAACACAGTCGCGGTTTTTTTTTCTCATTATGCACTGTGTGCTTCAGGATTTACTTTATATGGTGCACACTTACCACATAGATGTATTCTCTCATATCTAGGCCCAAATTTACCGATCACAGCTTATCTGAGTGAGCTGAACTCATGACGTAGATCTACGGTTTGGACCCTGTGAGCAATGCGTAGATCTACGGCTTGGACCCTCAAAGGGTTAAGTAGTAAAATCACCATAATATATCACAACAATGAACAACAATTACATATTCACTTTTATTTTTGTAAGATCTGGAGGTTTAAAAAAAAAAAAAAGTCATTTGGGTTTTTGGGGCTCCCATGAACGTAACCCTATTTTTCCCGTAACTTCTTCAGTTTATCTAACAAAGATTTACCTAACAGAGCTTTCAGGAACGTAACTACCATGTAATATAACTGTCTACTGTACTCATTATATACAAATATTTTTACATTATTCATTATAGTATACGAGTACAGTGGTCCCTCGGTTTTCGCCGAAAATTCGTTCCAGAATGCTGCTCAAGTGCCATTACCGAAAAAATTTACTTCCTTAAGTAATAATGTCACGTAGGTTAGTCTATTTCAGACCCCCAAAAATACACTTGCAACAGCACTTACGAAAATACACTTACATAAATGTTCGATTTTGGAGATGCACGAAAACCGAGGGACCACTGTATTTCTGTGTTTTTATATACGAGTATTTTTGTGTTATTACATACGAGTATTTTTGTGTTATTATATACGAGTATTTCTATGCTATTATATATGAGTATTATTCATTATATACAAGTATTTTTGTATTATAGGGGGGCAATGTGGCAGATATTGCAGGTGTATGGAATAGGAGGTAGGTTACTGAAAGCAGTGAAGAGCTTTTATGAGGATAGTGAGGCTCAGGTTAGAGTGTGTAGGAGAGAGGGAGATTATTTCCCGGTAAAAGTAGGCCTTAGACAGGGATGTGTGATGTCACCATGGTTGTTCAATATATTTATAGATGGGGTTGTAAGAGAAGTGAATGTGAGGGTCTTGGCAAGAGGTGTGGGGTTAAAAGACAAAGAATCAAATACAAAGTGGGAGTTGTCACAGTTGCTTTTTGCTGATGACACTGTGCTTTTGGGAGATTCTGAAGAGAAGTTGCAGAGGTTGGTGGATGAATTTGGTAAAGTATGTAAAAGAAGAAAAGTGAAAGTGAATATAAGAAAGAGTAAGGTGATGAGGATAACAAAAAGATTAGGTGACGAAAGATTGGATATCAGATTGGAGGGAGAGAGTATGGAGGAGGTGAATGTATTCAGATATTTGGGAGTGGACATGTCAGCAGATGGGTCTATGAAGGATGAGGTGAATCATAGAATTGATGAAGGGAAAAGGGTGAGTGGTGCACTTCAGAGTCTGTGGAGACAAAGAACTTTGTCCATGGAAGTTAAGAGGGGAATGTATGAGAGTATAGTTATACCAACACTCTTATATGGGTGTGAAGCATGGGTGATGAATGTCGCAACGAGGAAAAGGCTGGAGGCAGTGGAGATGTCATGTCTGAGGTCAATGTGTGGTGTGAATATAATGAAGAGAATTCGGAGTTTGGAAATTAGGAGGAGGTGCGGGATTACCAAAACTATTATCCAGAGGGCTGAGGAGGGGTTGTTGAGGTGGTTCGGACATGTAGAGAGAATGGAACGAAACAGAACGACCTCAAGAGTGTATAAATCTGTAGTGGAGGGAAGGCGGGGTAGGGGTCGGCCTAGGAAAGGTTGGAGGGAGGGGGTAAAAGAGGTTTTGTGTGCGAGGGGCTTGGATTTCCAGCAAGCATGCGTGTGCGTATTTGATAGGAGTGAATGGAGACAAATGGTTTTTAATACTTGACGTGCTGTTGGAGTGTGAGCAAAGTAACATTTATGAAGGGATTCAGGGAAACCGGCATGCCGGACTTGAGTCCTGGAGATGGGAAGTACAGTGTCTGCAGTGAATGATGACGAAAGTTTTTCTTTTTCGGGCCACCCTGCCTTGGTGGGAATCGGCCGATGTGTTAATAAAAAAAAATTTTTTTTATATTATTCATTATATACAAGTACTTCTGTATTGTTCATTATATACAGTGAAACCTCCACTTATGAGTGCATCCACATGCAGTTATGCATATGCAGTTATGAATGGGTTACTAATACTAATACAATTATTACAATAATACAGTAGTCTGCATAAAAGTAAATCTTCTATTTTTTGTGTGAATAAAAATTCCAAATTATTTATATTGTAATAATAATAATAATTATAATAATAATTATAATAATAGTATAATAATAATATAATAATAATAATATGTATAGTAATAATACATGTATAATAATAATGCATTATATAATAATAATAGACAGCTTCAAAAGGCCATCACTAGATGGCAGTGAATACCACAACAATGCAGGAGCGGTTGTGGCCGCCTCCACTTGTCACATGACATATTTTATTCATTCTAGAGTATATATCAGGATTTTATGTTATTTATATTGTTTATTATGTCATATTAGATGAATTGTGATAGATAAATAAGCCGTAGAGTTGATATTAGCGAAATATTCAAGGATTATTTTGTCCTGTCTCCAAACAAACTCTTGTCAACTGCCGACGCCACCACATATATAATGACATATTTTGTTCATTCTAGAGTATATATCAGGTTTCTATGTTATTTATATTGTGTATTATGTCATATTAGATGAATTGTGATAGATAAATATGCCGTATACGTAGATTATATTAGTGAAATATTGTCGTGCCTCCAGAGAGCCAGAACGGATTAATTCCATTTCAATTAATTTAAATGAGGAAAATTGACTCCACAAACAAGCAAATCGAGATGCGAGCAAGGTCACGGAACGGATTAAATTCGTAAGTAGAGGTTCCACTGTACTAGGATTTTTGAATATGCAACAATGAGTGGGATGAGGATATATAACAATGAGTGGGATGAGGATATATAACAATGAGAGGGATGAGGATATATAACAATGAGAGGGATGAGGATATATAACAATGAGAGGGATGAGGATATATAACAATGAGTGGGATGAGGATATATAACAATGAGAGGGATGAGGATATATAACAATGAGAGGGATGAGGATATATAACAATGAGAGGGATGAGGATATATAACAATGAGAGGGATGAGGATATATAACAATGAGAGGGATGAGGATATATAACAATGAGAGGGATGAGGATATATAACAATGAGAGGGATGAGGATATATAACAATGAGAGGGATGAGGATATATAACAATGCTTGTTAAGCAAACAAAAGTAAATATTTAACACTGAAAGCAAAATGTGGCTATAATAATGGTATACAATAGTAACAAGTTGATAAGACACATGTGCAACAGTTAAGTATCTTTATTCTGAAACTTTTCACCAACACAGTAAGCTTCTTCAGTCAAATACAGAGGCAGCAAATGCAATAGAAATGTAAAGATCCCTAAGTAGTAGGTTGGTAGACAGCAACTGCCCAGGTTGGTACTACCGTCCTGTGGTAGTAGGACAAAAAGAAGGGGTGTTGATATATTGTAGTTTTATAACTGTAGTGTAGGCACGCCTCTGGCAAAACAGTAATGGAGTGAATAATGATGAAAGTGTTTTATTCTTTTTCAGGTCATCCTGCCTTGGTGAGAAATGGCCAATGTGTTAATAAAAAAAAACCTTGAAATTAGTATAGTGTCATGAAGAAGGAACATCGTATGCTGAAATAACACATGACAATGGCATGAACGAGTCATGACTACAAACACTAATTAAGAAGAAAGATGAAATCTTAAAAGATGGACTGGGTACAGCATCATATATGACGAAAGTGATTATTAGACATAGCAGTTTAGCCATGGATAATATGGGATGTAAAGGATGATATGGACGAAGACTGCAATCATAACAAAACTGAGAAAGATCTCAGATTTGAAACTCAGGATTCTGACAATGTGCAAAAATGCATCGACTTGCATTCAAATTATCCAGATAATGGAACTCTGGCGGAGATGGAACAACAACGTTATTATGAAGAGGAAGACCAATTAGATAAAACTGCCACTGAAGCGACTACAAAAGAATTCTTAATAAACGAGCTTTCGACTTTTATCAGAAAAATAGAAGATGCTTTTCATTTTCTTATGGATGCTGACCCTAACAATGAAGGAAACATTGAAGTTCAGCAAGCACTGTAAAATGGAATTCAATGTTACAAAGACATGCAGAGAAAATAAAGAAGAAATCTGTGCAAGAAAACAAAAATTATCTACTTTTTCGTTCTATTTAAATGCTTTGTCAATTTTTTTTTTTTTAACAAGTCGGCCGTCTCCCACCGAGGCAGGGTGACCCAAAAAGAAAGAAAAATCCCCAAAAAGAAAATACTTTCATCATCGTTCAACACTTTCACCACACTCATACATAATCACTGTCTTTGCAGAGGCACTCAGATACAACAGCTGATAATAGTCTCTCCCAGCTGTCACTATCCCAGACCCCTCCTTTAAAGTGCAGGCATTGTACTTCCCATTTCCAGGACTCAAGTCCAACTAAATCAATTAACTGGTTTTCCTGAATCCCTTCACAAAATGTTATCCTGCTCACACTCCAACAGCTCGTCAGGTCCCAAAAACCATTCGTCTCCATTCACTCCTATCTAACATGCTCACACATGCTTGCTGGAAGTCCAAGCCCCTCGAACACAAAACCTCCTTTACCCCCTACCTCCAACCTTTTCTAGGATGACACCTACCCCGTCTTCCTTACCCTACAGATTTATACACTCTCCAAGTCATTCTACTTTGATCCATTCTCTCTAAATGACCAAACCACCTCAACAACCCCTCTTCAGCCCTCTGACAAATACTTTTAGTAACTCCACACCTTCTCCTAATTTCCACATTCCGAATTTTCTGCATAATATTTACACCACACATTGCCCTTAGACAGGAGATCTCCACTGCCTCCAGCCTCCTCCTCGCTGCAGCATTTGCAACCCATGCTTCACACCCATATAAGTGTTGGTACCACTATACTTTCGTACATTCCCTTCTTTGCCTCCAAGGATAACGTTTTTTGTCTCCACAGATACCTCAACGCACCACTCACCTTTTTCCCTTCATCAATTCTATGGTTAACCTCATCCTTCATTAACCCATAAACTGACACGTCAACTCCCAAATATCTGAAAACATTTACTTCTTCCATAATCCCTCTCTCCAATGTGATATCCAATTTTTCTTTATTTAAATCGTTTGATACCCTCATCACCTTACTCTTATCTATGTTCACTTTCAACTTTCTACCTTTACACACCCTCCCAATCTCGTCCAATAACCTTTGCAACTTTTTTTTAGAATCTCCCATAAGGACAGTATCATCAGCAAAAAGTAACTGTGTCAATTCCCATTTTGCATTTAATTCCCCATAATTTAATCCCACCCCTTTCCCCAACACCCTAGCATTTACTTCTTTTACAACCCCATCTATAAATATATTAAACAACCATGGTGACATTACACATCTCTGTCTAAGACATACTTTTACTGGGAAGTAATTTCCCTCTCTCCTACACACCCTAACCTGAGCCTCACTATCCTCATAAAAACTCTTTACAGCCTTCAGTAACTTACTACCTATTCCATACACTTGCAACATTTGCCACATTGCTTCCCTATCCACTCTATCATATGCCTTTTCTAAATCCATAAATGCAATAAAAACTTCTCTACCTTTATCTAAATACTGTTCACATATATGCTTCACTGTAAACACTTGATCTACACATCCCCTACCCACTCTAAAGCCTCCTTGCTCATCTGCAATCCTATTCTCTGTCTTTCCTCTAATTCTTTCAATAATAACCCTGCCATACACTTTACCTGGTATACTCAGTAAACTTCTTCAGTCTTTCAACACGTCGGCCGTTTCCCACTGAGGCAGGGTGGCCCAAAAGAAAAAACGAAAGTTTCTCCTTTTACATTTAGTAATATATACAGAAGAAGGGGTTACTAGCCCCTTGCTCCTGGCATTTTAGTCGCCTCTGACAACACGCATGGCTTACGGAGGAAGAATTCTGTTCCACTTCCCCATGGAGATAAGAGGAAAGAAGAACAAGAACTAGTAAGAAAATAGAAGAAAACCCAGAGGGGTGTGTATATATATGCTTGTACATGAATGTGTAGTGGGACCTAAGTGCAAGTAGAAGTAACAAGATGTACCTGAAATCTTCCATGTTTATGAGACAGAAACAAGACACCAGCAATCCTACCATCATGTAAAACAATTACAGGCTTTCGTTTTACACTCACTTGGCAGGACGGTAGTACCTACCTGGGCGGTTGCTGTCTACCAACCTACTACCTAGAACTCAGTAAACTTATTCCCCTATAATTCTTACTCTCTCTTTTATCCCCATTCCCTTTATATAAAGGAACTATACATGCTCTCTGCCAATCCCTAGGTGCCTTCCCCTCTTTCATACATTTATTAAACAAAAATACCAACCACTCCAGCACTATATCCTCCCCTGCTTTTAACATTTCTGTCATGATCCCGTCAGTTCCAGCTGCTTTACCCCCTTTCATTCTACATAATGCCTCACGCACCTCCCCCACACTCAAATCCTGCTCTTCTTCACTCCTAAACGATGTTGTACCTCCCTGGCCAGTACATGAAATTGCCGCCTCCCTTTTTTCATCGACATTTAAAAGTTCCTCAAAATATTCCCGCCATCTACCCAATACCTCCAGCTCCCCATCTACTAACTCCCCTACTTTGTCAATTTATAGTGCATATTAATATTTCTGGTGAACTTTCAGTAAAGAAATAATGTGCAATTTTTTCACCAATACTGCAATGTGCTTCTCTGGAATGCATGACACACTAACACATTATAAATATTTTCAACAGTGCAGTTCGGCATAGCATGGAACTTTTCGGCAATTAACTTCGCTATGCAAGATATTTTTGTATTGATGAACTTTATAAGAAAGTGAGATGTTATCAACACATTTTGTTGAAAACAAGAAAAAGTTTTGGAGTGAGATTAATAAGCTGAGAAAGCTTATAGGAGAGGAGAGTTATTAAATGGAGAGTTAGAGGTATCAGGAAAATGGAGGGAATATTTTGAGGAATTGTTATATGTTGATGAAGAAAGCCTGTACTAATTGTTTTACATGATAGTTGGATTGCTGGTGTCTTTTTTCTGTCTCATAAATATGCAAGATTTCAGGTATATCTTGTTACTTCTACTTACACTTAGGTCACACTACACATTCATGTAGAAGCATATATACACACACCCCTCTGGGTTTTCTTCTATTTTCTTACTAGTTCTTGTTCTTATTTCCTCTTATCTCCATGGGGAAGTGGAACAGAATTCTTCCTCCGTAAGCCATGCGTGTCGTAAGAGGCGACTAAAATGCTGGGAGCAAGGGGCTAGTAGCCCCTTCTCCTGTATATATTACTAAATGTAAAAGGAGAAACTTTTGTTTTTCCTTTTGGGCCACCCCGCATTGGTGGGAAATGGCTGACGTGTTGAAAGAAAGAAGAAGATAAAGAAAGTGTGATTTCATGTATAGGGTAAGGAGGAATAACATCTTGTTGGAGTGAGGAAGAGCCAGTTGTGAGTGTGGGGGAAGTGCATGAGGCAGTAGGTAGAATGAAAGGGGGTAAGGCAGCTGGGATTGATGAGATAAAGATAGAAATATTAAAAGCAGGTGGGGATATAGTTTTGGAGTGATTAGTGTTTTTATTTAATAAATGTATGGAAGAGGGTAAGGTACCTAGGGATTGGCAGAGATCATGCATAGTTCCTTTGTATAAAGGCAAAGGGGACAAAAGAGTGTAAAAATTACAGGGAAATAAGTCTGTTGAGTATACCTGGTAGTGTATGGTAGAGTTATTATTGAAAGAATTAAGAGTAAGACGGAGAGCAGGATCGCAGATGAACAAGGAGGCTTTAGGAAAGGTAGGGGGGGTGTAGACCAAGTGTTTACAGTGAAACATATAAATAAACAGTATTTAGATAAAGATAAAGATGTTTTTTTGCAAGATTTCAGGTACATCTTGCTATGTACCTTGCACTTAGTTCACACTAAACTTGAATGTACAAGCATATATATACACACCTAACGGGTTTTCTTATTTTCTTACTAGTTCTTGTTCTTGTTTATTTCCTCTTATCTCCATGGGGAAGTGGAACAGAATTCTTCCTCCGTAAGCCATGTGTGCCATAAGAGGCTACTAAAATGCCGGGAGCAAGGGGCTAGTAACCCCTTCTCCTGCATACATTACTAAAGTTAAAAAGAGAAACTTTTGTTTTTCTTTTTGGGCCACCCTACTTCGGTGGGATACAGCTAGTTTGTTGAAAGAAGAAGAAAGATGTTTTTGTGACATTTATGGATTTGGAAAAGATGTATGATAGGGGGCAATGTGACAGATGTTGCAAATGTATGGAATAGGAGGTAGGTTACCAAGAGCAGTGAAGCTTGATTTGACCCGAGCGTCAGTAAGATGGGGAAGGAAGAAGGATGGGTAAGGATGCAAACATGGGAAATGGTTGGGATGGGGGGAGGAGGGGGTTATAAAGGTAAGTGGCCTAACCACTTTGGCACAATATAATATGTAGAGTTATACATGAGTTTCATTTATGAGGTGGGTATGCCTACTGCCCATCAGTTGCACACGGATATGCAGCTGTATCCCAGCATGCTACTGAGTTGGAAGAATGCATACAAGTTGTAATTTTTTTTTTTTTTTTTTTAGGACGGAGGCAAGGCTGCTGCAACAGGTGGTAGTTGCTGGGCTTTCGATGTTGTTGGTGGCTAGCCCGGAGCTGGTCAAGCAGTTTCTGAGGTGGTGTCCTATAGTAGGAGGTTCTTGAGTGTTACAAGGTTAGTTGTAAGATGTAGTTTGATAAAGGTAGGTCACCCATAGATGGGGAGAACTATCTACGTTGTTGGACGTAGACTGTCTGGTGGTATCCACTCTTCTGGTTCAGCGGGGAGGTCACACAGGATTCTTGGTCGTGGGTAGTTGTCCTTGTGAATGTAACGTCTAACTCTTTGTTGCAGGGTCATTCTTTGGGTTCGGTGGGGAGGTGTGTTGATGACATAGTCGGTAGTGTTTACTGGTTGAGGGGGTTTTCTCTATCAGGTACATAGAGTTCTTGCATGTCATATAGCTGTCTCTTCTTTAGTTTGTCTATTCTGACATTAATTGCAGCGATGTCTTGTTGGATATGCAGGTCTTCCATCCTGACTCTATCTCTGAGTCTGGATCCAGTGATAAATCGGAGGGCTTTGTTCTGGACCCTTTGAAGCCGCAGCATGTTGGTTTTAGATGTTAGTGATATGGGTACACAGGGGTATTTTAACAGCGGTCTGATCAACATCTTATAGAGGTGCTTCTTGATGTGGGGAGGGGCTTCTTAGAATCTGAATAGTTGGCCGAGGCGGGCTTTAGCTAGGTTCACTTTTTTAGAGATGTGTGAAGTGGAGTGAAGTAGTCTGTCGATCTCGTATCCCAGGATCTTATTAGGGTTCCTAATATCGACCCGTGAACCTCTTATGGAGATACCTCCTTTGCCTACTATGGTAGCTGGGAGACAGCTGATGGTGCTGATGAGGACTTTTTCTGGATTGGGGGGGATAGATGAGAGGACAGTTATACCAACGCTCTTATACAGGTGTTAAGCATGGGTGGTGAATGTTGCAACAAGGAAAAGGCTGGAGGCAGTGGAGATGTCATGTCATGTCTGAGGGCAATGTGTGGTGTGAAGAGTTTTTACAAGGATAATGAGGCTCAGGTTAGAGTATGTAGGAGAGAGGGGGATTATTTCCCAGTAAAAGTTGACCTTAGACAGGGATGTGTGATGTCACCATGGTTGTTAACTACTATATTTATAGATGGAGTTACAAGAGAAGTGAATGCTCTGGTATTGGCAAGAGGTGTGAGGTTAAAAGACAAAGAATCTAACATAAAGTGGGAGTTGTCACAGTTGCTCTTTCCTGATGACACTATGCTTTTGGGAGATTCTGAAGAGAAGTTTCAGAGGTTGGTGGATGAGTTTGGTAGGGTATGTAAAAGAAGGGCATTAAAAGTGAATATAGGGAAGAGTAAGGTGATGAGGATAACATAGAAATTAGGAAATCAAAGATTGGATATCAGATTGGAGGGAGAGAGTACGGAGGAGGTGAATGTATTCAGATATTTGGGAGTGGACGTGTCAGCAGATAGGTTTATGAAAGATGAGATGAATCATAGAATTGACGAGGGGAAAAAGGTGAGTGGTGCACTGAGAAGTCTGTGGAGACAAAGAACTTTGTCCATGGAAGCAAAGAGGGGAATGGATGAGAGTACAGTTATACCACCGCTCTTATACAGGTGTTAAGCATGGGTGGTGAATGTTGCAACAAGTAAAAGGCTGGAGGCAGTGGAGATGTCATGTCTGAGGGCAATGTGTGTTGTGAATATAATGCAGAGAATCTGTAGCTTGGAAATTATGAGGTGTGGGATTACCAAAACTATTATGCAGAGTTATGAGGAGGGGTTGTTGAGGTGGTTCAGACATGTAGAGAAGATGGAACAAAATTGAATGACTTCAAGAGAAAATAAATCTGTAGTGGAGGGAAGGCGGGGTAGGGGTCGGCATAGGAAAGGTTGGAGGGAGGGGGTAAAAAAGGTTTTGTGTGCGAGGGGCTTGGACTTCCAGTAAGCATTCATGAGCATGTTAGATAGGAGCTAATGGAGACAAATGGTTTTTAGGACTTGACGTACTGTTGGAGTGTGAGCAAGGTAACATTTATGAAGGGATTCAGGGAAACCGGCAGGCCAGACTTGAGTCCTGGAGATGGGAAGTACAGTGCTGGCACTCTGAAGGAGGGGTGTTAATGTTGCAGTTTTATAACTGTAGTGTAAGCATGCCTCTTGCAAGACAGTGATGGAGTGTATGATGAAAGTTTTTCGTTTTCGGGCCACCCTGCCTTGGTGGGAAGCGGCTGATGTGTTAATAAGTAAAAAAAATAAAATTCACCATAATATAAATGAGGAGCTCACCTGCTGGGAGCCAGCATCTCTCCTGGAGAGAGGAACTTCGATGGGCACGGGTACGAGCCCCGCCTGCAGACAAGCATAGAACGCTCCCATGAATGACACAGGGTCGTTGTTGGGGTAGACCAGGGCGACACGGTCACCAGGCATGACTGTGCCTTCACCACGACCACCAAGACGACTCAGCAGGTTGTAGGCCATCTTCTGACTTCTGCTCAAGAGCTTACCTGGAAAAAACAAAATAATTGATACACAAAACTGGTTTTAATATACATACAGTGGTACCCCGGTTTTCGTAGTCATCAGAGTTCGTAATATTCGGTAATCCTAACTTTTTTTCGTCAAAATATTGGCTCGGTGATCGTCATTCCACTCAGTGATTGTCATTGGTCCCGAACGCATACGCCCGGCCCAAGCAGCCCCACACACCATTCACAGTCAGTCTGGCATTGTTTATCAGCGAGTGACTGTCACCCAAGGTGTTCATATGATACATTTCGTAATATTCCATTCTCTTTAGTGCTTACAACTGCTAAATAAGCCACCATGGGCCCAAAGAAAGCTCCTAGTGCCAGCCCTTTGGTAAAGGGCTGAGAGGGGAGAATGTGTCTTCTTAAGTGATTCAGTGATTCTACTATATGTTATGATATTAAAGCAGCAAGAGTTGATAAAGGCTATAGTGCCAGCCAGCGATAAAGTGTATCATTAACAGTGTAGCAAGTAAGTTAAACCATTAATCAATAGAAAAATGACGACACGAAACTTAACTCCTCCATTGTTGTTTGAGGTATATAGGGCGACTGACAACACCGCAGTCTCTGCTGCTGCCATTCACCACCACTATGTAAGGCTTATCTTTCAGTGGCCTTTATACACCCAACAACAAACAACACAACACCAGTCCTCACATTCGTAATGACATATTTTATTCATTCTAGAGTATATGTTATGTTTCTATGTTATTAATATTGTTTATTATGTCAAATTAGATAAATTGTGACAGATAAATAAGCCATAGAGTCGATATTAGTGTCATATTGAAGGACTATCTTGTCCTGTCCCCAAACACACACCCCTGTAGCCGGCATAATTCCAAACATATGCCAGAAACTGAATTCTCTGGAACACTTTTTTGACCGACAGGGGTCCAGTGACTCTCAAGCTGATCCTAGTGGCATTAAAAAACAAAGAAGGAAAGTAACCCCGGAAAAGGACTTGGTACCTGAAGTCTTTATGGAAGGGGATTCCCCTTCCAAACAATAGCCACTCTTCCATCCTCTCCCCTCCTCCCGTCTTCCACACATCAACAACTCTTCAATAAAGGTAAGTGTCATGTTATTATTGTTTTATTCTTCATGTCTCATTGTTTTCTATGTAATTAAATGTATATTTAATATACAAAAATATTTTATTTTAATACTTTAAGGTGTCTGGAACGGATTAATTGAATTTCCATTATTTCTTATGGGGAAAATGGATTCGGAAATCATAATACAGTGGTACCTCGACTTACGATATTTTTTCATTCCAGAATGCTGTTCAAGTGTCATTACCAAACGAATTTATCTCCTTAAGAAATGTTGTAAAATAGACTAGTCCTTTTAGACCCCCAAAATTACACTTACAAAAGCATTTAAAAAAATAAACTTACATACAAGGGTGAGTTTGGGGATCATCGTAAGTCGAGGTACCACTGTATTCGGTTTTAGCCACTCTCTCTGGAACGGATTAATTACGAAAACTGGGGGTCCACTGTATACAGTAATCCCCCCGTATCCGTGGGGAATATTCTCCAAGACTTTCCATGGATACCCAAAACTGCGGATAGTAGCAAACTCTATATATGTGTCATTTTTCCTTTACATACATACCTATTATAAAGTTTAATTGATAAATTATGCACAATAAGTCGAGAATTATCACTTTTTCATTAAGGGGGAAACACTTCACGACTTCTCTTAGGCTTTGAAGAGCTGTCACCATCACTACTTTTGTGCCTTGGGGCCATTATTAAACTAAATTAAGAGTCTGCTTGATGAGTCTGTGAGGGTGTCCCACTCTGTGTCTGCTTCCATTAACTTGGGGTCTTAAGCTTCTACCGCACCTCTCAAGCATTCAGGGACAATCTCCTTTACTAGTTCACTGGAAGCCATACACGAATACAATAATGCAGGTAATGTTACCTGCGTTGCCTTGCGTATGTGTTGATGATATAGTAAGATTTACCTGTCATCTTACATGTTCATGGGACAGTAAGATTTACCTGTCATCTTACATGTTCATGGGACAGTAAGATTTACCTGTCATCTTACAATCCTCCATGACCCACAAGATGGATAGTACCACTGCACCAGATAGTCACTATCCACCAATCTTTTGATCTATCTCCACCCAACCAGAAAAAATCACATAGTGAATCTTACCGTACGTAAGAGAGACAGACAGCTTGCCGTTAGCGTCAAGAATGGTAGCTACAGGAGCCTTGTAACCAGAAGATGACCCGTAGCGGTAGACAGCATCTTCCACTGACCGTGGTAACCCAGCGGGGATCTGATGGTGGAATGATGTAGGGTTATATGGTGTTTAACTTGGGGTTATATTGTGTGGAATGTTGGGTTATATGGTGTTGAATGTTGGGTTATATGGTGTTGAATGTGGGGTTACATTGTGTGGAATGTGGGGTTACATTGTGTGGAATGTGGGGTTATATTGTGTTGAATGTGGGGTTATAGTGTGTTGAATGTGGGGTTATATTGTGTTGAATGTGGGGTTATATTGTGTTGAATGTGGGGTTATATTGTGTTGAATGTGGGGTTATATTGTGTTGAATGTGGGGTTATATTGTGTTGAATGTGGGGTTATATTGTGTTGAATGTGGGGTTATATTGTGTTGAATGTGGGGTTATATTGTGTTGAATGTGGGGTTATATTGTGTTGAATGTGGGGTTATATTGTGTTGACTGTGGGTTATATGGTGTGGAATGTTGGGTTATATTGTGTTGAATGTGGGTTATATTGTGTGGAATGTTGAGGTTATAATGTGAAATGATGATGATATATAGTGTTGAATGATGGTGATATATAGTGTTGAATGATGGTGATATATAGTGCTGAATGATGGTGATATACAGTGGACCCCCGAGTAAAAAACAAAATTCATTCCAGAAGGCTGCTCAACTGCCATTACCGAACGAATTTACTCCCTTAAGAAATAATGTCAAGTAGGTTAGTCCATTTCAGACCCCCAAAAATACACTTACAAAAGCACTTACAATATTATACTTACATAATTGAACGATTTCCGGGGTGTTCGTAACTCGAGGGTCCACTGTATAGTGTTGAATGATGGTGATATATAGTGTTGAATGATGGTGATATATAGTGTTGAATGATGGTGATATATAGTGTTGAATGAGAACTGATTGCATATAGAATAGCCTTATACTAGAAGCGGCTGTATGTAGAGAAGCTTTATAGAAGAAGTGACTATATACAGAGTAGCTTTATAATAGAAGAGAGAGAAGAAGAATAACTCACCACCAGTTGTTCACCCCTGGCCGGCGTCATGACCATGCCCTCAGGTTTGGGTGCGTTAGGGTCCTTAGGGTTGGCCGCTATCTCCAGGTCCTCCTCGTCATCAAGGTAGAACTCCGGCAGTGGTCTTCTCTTTGGTCTCTTCAGAGTGTTGAGTAGCTGCTGGATCTTGTTAGAGACCTTCCAGCGGCCGGTGCCCCGCCAGTTTTCTGGAAAGTGGTACAGAGCGTCGCGCCAGCCCTCTGTCTCTATCGTAGCGACCACGTTGATACAGCGACCGCAAGAGGGGTGCATTGTTAGTAGGTAAACCAGGACACTGTTACTGGGATGTGTAAACCAGGACTCCCTGTTACTGGGGTGTGTAAACCAGGATACTGTTAGTGGAGTGTGTGTAAACCAGGACTCCCTGTTACTGGGGTGTGTGTAAACCAGGACTCCCTGTTACTGGGGTGTGTGTAAACCAGGACTCCCTGTTACTGGGGTGTGTGTAAACCAGGACTCCCTGTTACTGGGGTGTGTGTAAACCAGGACTCCCTGTTACTGGGGTGTGTGTAAACCAGGACTCCCTGTTACTGGGGTGTGTGTAAACCAGGACTCCCTGTTACTGGGGTGTGTGTAAACCAGGACTCCCTGTTACTGGGGTGTGTGTAAACCAGGACTCCCTGTTACTGGGGTGTGTGTAAACCAGGACTCCCTGTTACTGGGGTGTGTGTAAACCAGGACTCCCTGTTACTGGGGTGTGTGTAAACCAGGACTCCCTGTTACTGGGGTGTGTGTAAACCACGACTCCCTGTTACTGGGGTGTGTGTAAACCACGACTCCCTGTTACTGGGGTGTGTAAACCACGACTCCCTGTTACTGGGGTGTGTAAACCACGACTCCCTGTTACTGGGGTGTGTAAACCACGACTCCTGTTACTGGGGTGTGTAAACCACGACTCCCTGTTACTGGGGTGTGTGTAAACCACGACTCCCTGTTACTGGGGTGTGTGTAAACCACGACTCCCTGTTACTGGGGTGTGTGTAAACCACGACTCCCTGTTACTGGGGTGTGTGTAAACCACGACTCCCTGTTACTGGGGTGTGTGTAAACCACGACTCCTGTTACTGGGTGTGTAAACCACGACTCCTGTTACTGGGTGTGTAAACCACGACTCCCTGTTACTGGGGTGTGTAAACCACGACTCCCTGCTGGGTGAAACAGACCCCTCTGGGGTGTGTAAACCACGACTCCTGTTACTGGGGTGTGTAAACCACGACTCCCTGTTACTGGGGTGTGTAAACCACGACTCCCTGTTACTGGGGTGTGTAAACCACGACTCCTGTTACTGGGGTGTGTAAACCAGACTCCCTGTTACTGGGGTGTGTAAACCACGACTCCTGTTACTGGGGTGTGGGGGTGTAAACCACGACTCCCTGTTACTGGGGTGTGTAAACCACGACTCCCTGTTACTGGGGTGTAAACCACGACTCCCGTTACTGGGTAAACCACGACTCCCTGTTACTGGGTGTGTAAACCACGACTCCTGTTACTGGGGTGTGTAAACCACGACTCCTGTTACTGGGGTGTAAACCACGACTCCCTGTTACTGGGGTGTAAACCAGACCGTTACGGGTGTAAACCACGACTCGTTACTGGGGTGTGTAAACCACGACTCCCTGTTACTGGGTGTGTGTAAACCCGACTCCTGTTACTGGGTGTGTAAACCACGACTCCCTGTTACTGGGGTGTGTAAACCACGACTCCTGTTACTGGGGTGTGTAAACCACGACTCCCTGTTACTGGGGTGTGTAAACCGACTCCTGTTATGGGGTGTAAACCACGACTCCCTGTTCTGGGGTGTGTAACCACGACTCCCTGTTACTGGGTGTGTAAACACGACTCTGTCTGGGTGTGTAAACACGACTCCCTGTTACTGGGGTGTGTAACCACGACTCCGTTACTGGGGTGTGTAAACCACGACTCCGTTACTGGGGTAACCGACTCCCTGTTACTGGGGTGTGTGTAAACCACGACTCCGTTACTGGGTGTAAACCACGACTCCTGTTACTGGGGTGTGTAAACCACGACTCCCTGTTACTGGGGTGTGTAAACCACGACTCCCTGTTACTGGGGTGTGTAAACCACGACTCCCTGTTACTGGGGTGTGTAAACCACGACTCCCTGTTACTGGGGTGTGTAAACCACGACTCCCTGTTACTGGGGTGTGTAAACCACGACTCCCTGTTACTGGGGTGTGTAAACCACGACTCCCTGTTACTGGGGTGTGTAAACCACGACTCCCTGTTACTGGGGTGTAAACCAGACTCCTGTTACTGGGGTGTAAACCAGGACTCCCTGTTACTGGGGTGTGTAAACCACGACTCCCTGTTACTGGGGTAAGATGTAAACCACGACTCCTGTTACTGGGGTGTGTAAACCACGACTCCCTGTTACTGGGTGTAAACCAGCGACTCCTGTTACTGGGGTGTGTAAACCAGCGACTCCTGTTACTGGGGTGTAAACCACGACTCCTGTTACTGGGGTGGTAAACCACGACTCCCTGTTACTGGGGTGTAAACCACGGACTCCTGTTACTGGGGTGTAAACCACGACTCCTTTACTGGGGTGTAAACCAGACCTGTATGTAAACCACGACTCCTGTTACTGGGGTGTAAACCACGACTCCTGTTACTGGGGTGTGTAAACCACGACTCCCTGTTACTGGGGTAGTAAACCACGACTCCCTGTTACTGGGGGTGTAAACCACGACTCCCTGTTACTGGGGTGTAAACCACGACTCCCTGTTACTGGGGTGTAAACCAGACTCCCTGTTACTGGGGTGTAAACCAGACTCCTGTTACTGGGGTGTAAACCAGACTCCCTGTTACTGGGGTGTAAACCAGACTCCCTGTTACTGGGGTGTAAACCAGACTCCCTGTTACTGGGGTGTAAACCAGACTCCCTGTTACTGGGGTGTGTAAACACGACTCCCTGTTACTGGGTGGTAAACCAGACTCCTGTTACTGGGGGTGTAAACCACGACTCCTGTTACTGGGGTGTAAACCAGACTCCCTGTTACTGGGGTGTAAACCAGACTCTGTTACTGGGGTAGTAAACCAGACTCCTGTTACTGGGGTGTGTAAACCAGACTCCTGTTACTGGGGTGGTAAACCAGACTCCTGTTCTGGGGTGTGTAAACCACGACTCCTGTTACTGGGGTAGTAAACCACGACTCCTGTTACTGGGGTGTAAACCAGACTCCTGTTACTGGGGTGTGTAAACCAGACTCCTTTACTGGGGTGTAAACCAGACTCCTGTTACTGGGTAAACCAGACTCCTTTACTGGGTAGTAAACCAGACTCACTGTTACTGGGGGTGTAAACCGACTCCTTTACTGGGGTAGTAACCAGACTCCTGTTACTGGGGGTGTAAACCAGGACTCCTGTTACTGGGGGTGTAAACCAGGACTCACTGTTACTGGGGGTAAGTAAACCAGACTCCTGTTACTGGGGTTTAGTAAACCAGGACTCCTTTACTGGGAGTAGTAAACCAGGACTACTGTTACTGGGGTGTAGTAAACCAGGACTCCTGTTACTGGGGTTTGTAAACCAGGACTCCTGTTACTGGGGTGTAAACCAGGACTCCTGTTACTGGGGTGTAAACCAGGACTCACTGTTACTGGGGTAGTAAACCAGGACTCCTTTATGGGGGTGTAAACCAGGACTCCTTGTTACTGGGGTGTAAACCAGGGCACTGTTACTGGGGTGTGTGTAAACCAGGATACTGTTACTGGAGCATTAAGTAAACCAGGACTCACTGTTACTGGGATGTAAGGTAAACCAGGATAATATTACTGGGGGTAAGTAAACCAGGATACTGTTACTGGAGCATAAAGTAAACCAGGACACTGTTACTGGGATGTAAGGTAAACCAGGATAATATTACTGGGGTGTAAGGTAAACCAGGACTCACTATTACTGGTGTGTAAGGTAAACCAAGACTCACTGGGATGTAAGGTTAACCAGGACTCACTATTACTGGTGTGTATGGTAAACCAAGACTGACTATTACTGGGGTGTAAGATAAACCAGGACTAACTATTACTGGGGAGTAAAGTAAACCAGGGCTCACTATTACTGGGGAGTAAAGTAAACCAGGGCTCACTATTACTGGGGAGTAAAGTAAACCAGGACTCACTATTACTGGGGAGTAAAGTAAACCAGGGCTCACTATTACTGGGGAGTAAAGTAAACCAGGGCTCACTATTACTGGGGAGTAAAGTAAACCAGGGCTCACTATTACTGGGGAGTAAAGTAAACCAGGACTGACTATTACTGGGGAGTAAAGTAAACCAGGACTCACTATTACTGGGGAGTAAAGTAAACCAGGGCTCACTATTACTGGGGAGTAAAGTAAACCAGGACTCACTATTACTGGGGCATAAAGTAAACCAGGACTCACTATTACTGGGGAGTAAAGTAAACCAGGACTGACTATTACTGGGGAGTAAAGTAAACCAGGACTCACTATTACTGGGGGTAAAGTAAACCAGGGCTCACTATTACTGGGAGTAAAGTAAACCAGGGTCACTATTACTGGGAGTAAAGTAAACCAGGACTCACTATTACTGGGAGTAAAGTAAACCAGGGTCACTATTACTGGGAGTAAAGTAAACCAGGACTCACTATTACTGGGGAGTAAAGTAAACCAGGACTCACTATTACTGGGGAGTAAAGTAAACCAGGACTCACTATTACTGGGGAGTAAAGTAAACCAGGGCTCACTATTACTGGGGAGTAAAGTAAACCAGGACTCACTATTACTGGGAGTAAAGTAAACCAGGACTGACTATTACTGGGGAGTAAAGTAAACCAGGGCTCAATATTACTGGGGAGTAAAGTAAACCAGGGCTCACTATTACTGGGGAGTAAAGTAAACCAGGACTCACTATTACTGGGGAGTAAAGTAAACCAGGACTCACTATTACTGGGGAGTAAAGTAAACCAGGACTCACTATTACTGGGAGTAAAGTAAACCAGGACTGACTATTACTGGGAGTAAAGTAAACCAGGGCTCAATATTACTGGGGAGTAAAGTAAACCAGGGCTCACTATTACTGGGGAGTAAAGTAAACCAGGACTCACTATTACTGGGGAGTAAAGTAAACCAGGACTGACTATTACTGGGGAGTAAAGTAAACCAGGACTGACTATTACTGGGGAGTAAAGTAAACCAGGACTATTACTGGGGAGTAAAGTAAACCAGGACTGACTATTACTGGGGAGTAAAGTAAACCAGGACTGACTATTACTGGGGAGTAAAGTAAACCAGGGCTCACTATTACTGGGGAGTAAAGTAAACCAGGACTGACTATTACTGGGGAGTAAAGTAAACCAGGACTGACTATTACTGGGGAGGACTGGTATTCGAACACACAGTCTTGGGGACCTTGATTTACCAGCACAAAAAATATCAAAGTACTGGGCAGTTTACTGTCGACTAAGCCAGCAGTGCTAGTAAGCCAGGGCCCTCCAAGCCAGGGCCCTCCAAGCCAGGGGTTCCAATACCATCTCTCCAGTGGGGAAAAATAGTATAACTACATTAATATACCATGTAACAATTAGTACAAATTATGATGATAGTACTGTACTTAGTACTGTATTTATATGATAATACTGTACTTATATGATAGTACTGTAGTGCCAAATAGGTAAAACTTGCGATTTTGGCTTAAATAGCAACGCTCTTCTTGCCGAATAAGGCAAGCGAAAATTTGTGTATGCAATAATTTCGCAAAAATCATCCTGAACCAAACGAAAAAAAAATATTTCATTGTGTTTGTTTACTATTAAATTATTGTAAACTTGTCTAAAATATATTTAGTTGGATTAGGCTAAATTAAATTACGATTGTTATAATGAGGTTAGGTAAGTTTTTTAAGGTTCTTTTGGTACAAAATTATTAATTTTTACATTAACATAAATGAAAAAAATATATCTTAAAACGTATAAGATGAAATTTTATAAAGGACTTAATTTTAAATGAGTTCTTGCTAATTGACTTTTACCTATTCGTCACGACAATACTGAACTTATATGGTAGTACTGTACTTATTCTGACATTTTTTCTTCAATTGCATTTGAAAAATACAAAAAGACAGAGACTGGCTCTATAAAAGAGCTCTCTTATTGAGCTCCTCTATAAGAGAGCTTACTGGGCCAGCTCTCTTATTGAGCTCCTCTATAAGAGCTTACTGGGCGATCTCTAATAAAGAGCTCCTCTATAAGAGAGATTACTGGGCCAGCTCTAATATAGAGCTCCTTTCTAGAGGAGAATTTCTGTAAATGCAATTGAGAGTTCATGCAACATTGATCATCAAATAAAACAAAAAGCCTTCAGTGCTACACAACAGACAGACAGACGTGTCTGTTATCAACTAGGGTTGCTAGGTTTAGCAACAAAGAGAAGTATCAGTGATGTTGTGGTGCAATCTCACCAGCATCTGAGGAAGACTGTCTGCCTGGAAGTGGACCAGAGTAGCGGGTGATTCTGTCATCTCGTGGCACTCTGTTCCCTCCTCCAGTGTTGTTGGTCACGTCTGGCGGTTGTGAGACTGTAAACAAAACAATTTGTGGTGAAAATTAACTTAAACTTAAAGAACGGATAGCAGATAACCCAGACATAATAGCTCTCACAGAGACATGACTAAAATAATGCCAGACCTAATAGCTCTCAAAGAGACAGAACTAGCATTATGCTAGACGTTATAGCTAACGCAAATATAACTAGCATGATACTAGGGAAACTATACCATGGGCGGGGATTGAACTCGTGGCGAGTTAGTTGTAAAACTCCAGGCCAGTGCATAAGCCACTGAGCCAGCTGGCTACAGTAAGATTCATCCAACTACTTATATTTATACACCATAGAGATTTAAAAACTTGCATTTGTGGTCACAGTTGTGGCCTGTGCTAACCTTCCTATGGTGTATAAATATACCTAGATGGATAAATCTCATTGTAGCCAGGTGGCCCAGTGGCTGATGCATCAGTCTGGAGTTTTACGACTCTCTCACTGCCAGTTCAATCCCCCCCCCCTGTGTATGCTTTGTTTGGAATCGTTTCATTACGATTTCTTGAGTCATGATTACTAGAAATAACAGTATCATTCACATAACTAAGCTCACATAACACACTACCACAACGACATATACACTACCACAACGACATATACACTACCACAACGACATATACACTACCACAACGACATATACACTACCACAACGACATATACACTACCACAACGACATATACACTACCACAACGACATATACACTACCACAACGACATATACACTACCACAACGACATATACACTACCACAACGACATATACACTACCACAACGACATATACACTACCACAACGACATATACACTACCACAACGACATATACACTACCACAACGACATATACACTACCACAACGACATATACACTACCACAACGACATATACACTACCACAACGACATATACACTACCACAACGACATATACCCTACCACAACGACATATACACTACCACAACATACACAATACAACAATGACATATACACTACCACAACGACATATACACTACCACAACGACATATACACTACCACAACATACACAATACCACGACATACACAATACCACAACGACATACACACTACCACAACGACATATACACTACCACAACGACATACACACTACTACAACGACATACACACTACCACAACGACATATACACTACCACAACGACATATACACTACCACAACGACATATACACTACCACAACGACATACACAATACAACAACGACATACACAATACCATAACGACATACACACTACCACAACGACATATACACTACCACAACGACATATACACTACCACAACAACATACACAATACCACGACATATGGTAGTGTATATGTCGATCGTGATTATATATGTTGTAGTATATGTCGTTATGGTAGATTGTATGTCATATGTATCGTATTGTTAATAATAATAATAATAATAATAATAATAATAATAATAATAATAATAATATCTTTATTTACTACAAGTACATGTACATGGTATACAGGCCTAGCTGACATCAGTGACATATTACTATATAGAAAGTCCCTTGTTATGCTGAGCATTTCGGGCAGATTAGGTCAGTGTCCTAGGAAGCGACTCACACCAGTCGACTAACACCCAGGTACCCATTTTACTGATGGGGAACATAGACAACAGGTGTAAAGAAACACGCCCAATGTTTCTGCCCTGGCTGGGAATCGAACCCAGGCCCTCGCCGTGTGAAGCGAGAGCTTTAGCCACCAGGTGGCATATGTGGGAGTGTATATGTCGTTGTGGTAGTGTATATGTCGTTGTGGTAGTGTATATGTCATTGTGGTAGTGTATATGTCGTTGTGAGTGTATATGTCGTTGTGAATGTATATACACTACCACAACGACATATACACTACCACAACAACATACACAATACCACGACATACACAATACCACAACGACACACACACTACCACAACGACACACACTACCCCAACGACATATACACTACCACAACGACATATACACTACCACAACGACATATACACTACCACAACGACCTATACACTACCACAACGACATACACACTACCACAACGACATATACACTACCACAACGACAAACACACTACCACAACGACATATACACTACCAAAACGACATATACACTACCACAACGACATATACACTACCACAACGACATATACACTACCACAACGACATATACACTACCACAACAACATACACAATACCACGACATACACAATACCACAACGACACACACACTACCACGACACACACTACCCCAACGACATATACACTACCACAACGACATATACACTACCACAACGACCTATACACTACCACAACGACATACACACTACCACAACGACATATACACTACCACAACGACAAACACACTACCACAACGACATATACACTACCAAAACGACATATACACTACCACAACGACATATACACTACCACAACGACATATACACTACCACAACGACATATACACTACCACAACGACATTTACACTACTACAATGACATACACAATACCACAACGACATACACAATACCACAACGACATACACAATACCACAACAACATATACACTACCACTGACATGTACAGTACCACGACATACACACTACCACAACGACATATACACTACCACAACGACATATACACTACCACAACGACATATACACTACCACAACGACATATACACTACCACAACGACATATACACTACCACAACGAAATATACACTACCACAACAACATACACACTACCACAGCGACATACTACCACAACGACATACACTACCACAACGACATATACACTACCACGACATATACACTACCATAACGACATATACACTACCCCAACGACATATACACTACCACAACGACATATACACTACCACAACGACATATACACTAGCACGATATATACGCTAGCACAACGACACACTACCACAACGACAAATACACTACCACAACGACATATACACTATCACAACGACATATACACTACCATAACGACATATACACTACCACAACGACATATACACTACCACAACGACATATACACTACCACAACGACATACACACTACCACAACGACATACACACTACCACAACGACATACACACTACCTCAACGACATACACACTACCACAACGACATATACACTACCACAACGACATATACACTACCACAACGACATATACACTACCACAACGATATATACACTACCACAACGACATATACACTACCATAACGACATATACACTACCACAACGACATATACACTACCACGACATACTACCATAACGACATATACACTACCACAACGACATATACACTACCACAACGACATATACACTACCACAACGACATACACACTACCACAACGACATATACACTACCACAACGACATATACACTACCATAACGACATATACACTACCACAACGACATATACACTACCACAACGACATACACACTACCACAACGACATATACACTACCACAACGACATATACACTACCATAACGACATACTACCACAACGACATACACACTACCACAACGACATATACACTACCACAACGACATATACACTACCACAACGACATATACACTACCACAACGACATATACACTACCACAACGACATACACACTACCACAACGACATATACACTACCACAACGACATACACACTACCACAACGACATATACACTACCACAACGACATATACACTACCATAACGACATACTACCACAACGACATATACTTACATGACGTAATATTAGCCATAAGATCGGACACATCAGACATCTCGCGTCTACGCCGTTGTTCCTCCTCTCCCCCGTTACTTAAACTGTCAACAACAAAAAAATATATATATATGATAGTTACAGCATCGTCTTCCAGCCGTGTAAATGTAAATAATATTTATATTTACATGATTGTAAGAGGACGCTGTAACGGCCACCATATAATATTTACATTTACATGACTGTAAGAGGACGCTGTAACGGCCACCATATAATATTTACATTTACATGAATGTAAGAGGATGCTGTAACGGCCACCATATAATAATTCGACTTGTAAACAGCGGTGGTGAGTGGTTTAAGCGAGTGATTGGCTAAACCGAAGGTACGGCAAGTGTAACACTTACGGTACAGTCAACACTCTTATAAAGTCAGTTCTCTTATAGAGGAGCTTTATAAGAGAAGTGACTTTATTTAGTTGTATAGATACACACCTGTGTTGTGTAGGTACACACCTGTGTTGTGTAGGTACACACATGTGTTGTGTAGGTACACACCTGTGTTGTGTAGGTACACACCTGTGTTGTGTAGGTACACACCTGTGTTGTGTAGGTACACACCTGTGTTGTGTAGGTACACACCTGTGTTGTGTAGGTACACACCTGTGTTGTGGTACACACCTGTGTTGTGTAGGTCACACCTGTGTTGTGTAGGTACACACCTGTGTTGTGTAGGTACACACCTGTGTTGTGTAGGTACACACCTGTGTTGTGTAGGTACACACCTGTGTTGTGTAGGTACACACCTGTGTTGTGTAGGTACACACCTGTGTTGTGTAGGTACACACCTGTGTTGTGTAGGTACACACCTGTGTTGTGTAGGTACACACCTGTGTTGTGTAGGTACACACCTGTTGTGTAGGTACACACCTGTGTTGTGTAGGTACACACCTGTTGTGTAGGTACACACCTGTGTTGTGTAGGTACACACCTGTGTTGTGTAGGTACGGTACACACCTGTGTTGTGTAGGTACGGTACACACCTGTGTTGTGTAGGTACGGTACACACCTGTGTTGTGTAGGTACGGTACACACCTGTGTTGTGTAGGTACGGTACACACCTGTGTTGTGTAGGTACGGTACACACCTGTGTTGTGTAGGTACGGTACACACCTGTGTTGTGTAGGTACGGTACACACCTGTGTTGTGTAGGTACGGTACACACCTGTGTTGTGTAGGTACGGTACACAGCTGTGTTGTGTAGGTACACACCTGTGTTGTGTAGGTACACACCTGTGTTGTGTAGGTACACACCTGTGTTGTGTAGGTATACACCTGTGTTGTGTAGGTACACACCTGTGTTGTGTAGGTACAGACCTGTGTAGTGCAGGTAAACACCTGTCTGGTGTAGTTACTTGTCTGGTGTAGGTATACACCTGTGTACATACGAAAGGAGAACTGCAGCAGGCCTACTGGCCCATGCGAGGCAGGTCCAACTCACACCCACTCGTGTATTTATCTAACCTACTTTTAAAACTACACAACGTTTTAGCTTCTATGACGGTACTCGGGAGTTTGTTCCACTCATCCACAACTCTATTACCAAACCAGTGTTTTCCTATATCTTTTCTGAATCCAGATTTTTTCCAACTTGAAACCATTGCTGCGAGTCCTGTCTATGCTAGATATTTTCAGCACGCTATTTACATCCCCTTTATTTATTCCTGTTTTCCATTTATGCACCTCAATCATATCCCCCCTAATTCTATGCCTTTCTAGAGAGTGCAGATTCAAGGCCTCAGTCTATCCTCATAGGGAAGATTTCTGTTACATGGGATCAACTTTGTCATCCTCCTTTGTACGTTTTCCAGTGAATTTATATTTATTCTGTAATACGGTGACCAAAACTGTGCAGCATAGTCTAGATGAGACCTAACCAAAGATATATAGAGTTGAAGAAGAACCTGAGGACTACTGTTATTTATGCTTCTTGATATGAAGCCAAGGATTCTGTTTGCTTTATTGCGAACACTTATGCACTGTTGTCTGCTAACCAGAACTCCCAAATCTTTTCCGAAAATCAGAGATATTAAGATTTACATGATTTAGTTTGTAAGTATCATGGTTATTTACCTTCCCAACACTTAGAACTTTGCATTTGTCTATGTTAAACTGTATCTGCCACTTCACCGACCACTGCATCAATCTATTCAGATCTTCCTGGAGTGCTCTAACGTCCTCGTCAGAATGAATTCGTCGGTCTATTTTGGTGTCATCGGCAAACTTGCTTATGTCGCTGTTTATACCCTTATCTATATCGTTGATGTAGATTGTAAACAACAAGGGGCCCAACACTGACCCCTGTGGAACACCGCTCGTGCCCCTTACCCACTCAGATTTCTCCCCATTTACGCAAACTCTGTTGCCTATCTGTCAGCCACGCCTCTATCCAGGATTTTTTTTCCCACCTATTTCGTGTGCCTCGACTTTCCTCAATAGTCTCGGATGTGGGACTCTGTCAAAAGCCTTACTGAAGTTCATATACACATCATATTCATTACCATGATCTACTTCCTCAAATACCTTTGTGAACAAAACTAAGTTCACAAGGCAGGAACGCTGTCTTTCAAGATGGCTACGAGTAGCCTCGGCAATTATAGATACCATCAATTTTCCCACTATGGAGATCAGGCTTATTGGTCTGTAGTTGGAAGCTAAGGACCTGTCACCTGTTTTGTAAATAGGTATCACATTTTCCACTTATCTGGTACTATACCAGAGATATGTTGAAAACACTAACCAAAGGTTCACTAAGTTCTGCCTTACATTCCTGTAGGTACACACCTGTATGGTGAAGATACACACCTGTGTAGTGTAATACACACCTGTGTGGTGGTATAGGTGGTAGTGGTTGCTGTTGTTTGGGTGGTAGTGGGTGAGGTGGTGGAGTGTGGTGACTACTACCACCACTACCAGGAGTACCACCACCACCACCGTGGGCTGGTACCTGTGGAGGTGGCAGTAACAATGGTGTCCTGGTCACCTCTGGAGTCCCCTGAGAGCCACTGTGACCTCCACTGCTGCCTACACTGCCCTCGGCAGTCACACTGTCCTCATCACTGTCTTCTGAGTCTGTCAAACAAACATCAATTCATCAATCATTATCTATCACTATCACTATATATCATCACCTAACATCACTCATCATCACTATCCTTACATATCACCACCTAACATCACTCATCATCACTATCACTATATATCATCACCTAACATCACTCATCATCACTATCATTATATATCACCTAACATCACTCATCATCACTATCATTATATATTATCTATTATTACTATCTATTGTCACTATCATTATTACCATCACTGTCTATTGTCACTATTATCACTATCACTATATATAACAATCTATCATTACTATCTATTGTCACTATCGTTATTACTGTATATCATTACCATCTATCATCACTATCTAACTGTCACTATCATCACTGTCACTATATATCACCATCATCACTATCTACTGTCACCATCTATCACTATCTAATGTCACTATATATCATCACTATCTACCCTGACTGGAACAAATAACCCGCACATAATAATAATAATAATAATAATAATAATAATAATAATAATAATAATAATAATAATAATAATAATAATAATATCCCACCTGACACAAAGTTTGTACATGTACTAAGTTCACAGTTAAGCAGAACATTTCTGGCAAACTTGAGCCTAACTTAAGACTACACTGACAATAATTATTATTTGCTGATATATACGAACATTAAGGGTACATATATGATAAACTTAGGAGTTACAATAAAAACTGGCAGTCAGTTATTATGGTTGAATTGTGATTACAGGTAATATACCTTGTATAAGCTTCCAGATTCTTACTCCGTGAGCCCGGCCATGGTCCAGGCTCGTCTGGTGCTAGCCAGGCTGTTGCTGCTGGGTTTTCCCATGTTTATGATTCACATAATTGTTTGGCATATTAACACATTTTTTTTCAAAAACAATTATCATATTTAGTTAGGATATATTAGGATGATAGGTAGTAGGATGGTAGACAGCAACCACCCAGGGTGGCACTACCATCCTGTGGTAGAAGGTTGGTAGACAGAAACCACCCAGGGTGGTACTACCATCCTGTGGTAGTAGGATGGTAGACAGCAACCACCCAGGGTGGTACTACCAACCTGTGGTAGTAGGATGGTAGACAGCAACCACCCAGGGTGGTATTACCATCCTGTGGTAGTAGGATGGTAGAGAGCAACCACCCAGGGTGGTACTACCATCCTGCGGTAGTAGGATGGTAGATAGCAACCACCCAGGGTGGTACTACCAACCTGTGGTAGTAGGATGGTAGACAGCAACCACCCAGGGTGGTACTACCAACCTGTGGTAGTAGGTTGGTAGATAGCAACCACCCAGGGTGGTACTACCAACCTGTGGTAGTAGGTTGGTAGATAGCAACCACCCAGGGTGGTACTACCAACCTGTGGTAGTAGGATGGTAGACAGCAACCACCCAGGGTGGTACTACCAACCTGTGGTAGTAGGTTGGTAGATAGCAACCACCCAGGGTGGTACTACCAACCTGTGGTAGTAGGATGGTAGACAGCAACCACCCAGGGTGGTACTACCAACCTGTGGTAGTAGGTTGGTAGATAGCAACCACCCAGGGTGGTACTACCAACCTGTGGTAGTAGGATGGTAGACAGCAACCACCCAGGGTGGTACTACCATCCTGTGGTAGTAGGATGGTAGACAGCAACCACCCAGGGTGGTACTACCAACCTGTGGTAGTAGGATGGTAGACAGCAACCACCCAGGGTGGTACTACCAACCTGTGGTAGTAGGTTGGTAGATAGCAACCACCCAGGGTGGTACTACCAACCTGTGGTAGTAGGATGGTAGATAGACAACGTGGCACAACCTGAGTAGGTTGGTAGTAGCAACCACCTAGTGGTACTCAACTGGTAGGATGGTAGAAGCAACCACCCAGGGTGGTACTACCAACCTGTGGTAGTAGGATGGTAGACAGCAACCACCCAGGGTGGTACTACCAACCTGTGGTAGTAGGATGGTAGACAGCAACCACCCAGGGTGGTACTACCAACCTGTGGTAGTAGGATGGTAGACAGCAACCACCCAGGGTGGTACTACCAACCTGTGGTAGTAGGATGGTAGACAGCAACCACCCAGGGTGGTACTACCAACCTGTGGTAGTAGGTTGGTAGACAGCAACCACCCAGGGTGGTACTACCATCCTGTGGTAGTAGGATGGTAGACAGCAACCACCCAGGGTGGTACTACCATCCTGTGGTAGTAGGATGGTAGACAGCAACCACCCAGGGTGGTACTACCAACCTGTGGTAGTAGGTTGGTAGAACC
This sequence comes from Cherax destructor, assembly GCA_009830355.1. Lineage (NCBI taxonomy): Eukaryota > Metazoa > Arthropoda > Malacostraca > Decapoda > Parastacidae > Cherax > Cherax destructor. The sequence goes on from WNWK01004758.1 coordinate 85,441, forward strand.
ACCAGGGTGGTACCAGTGAACCACAGGTGGTACTACCAACCTGTGGTAGTAGGTTGGTAGACAGCAACCACCCAGGGTGGTACTACCATCCTGTGGTAGTAGGATGGTAGACAGCAACCATCCATCATTTGAGGTGTTTAGTGGTTCCGAGGATATCAGTGACTGTGATATACAGCCCCCCTCCCCCCTCTGTTCACTCTGTATAGGTTGTAGCCCGGGATCCATATTTCATTATCCAAGTGATCCTTTATGTGAGTCTCTGTGAAAACCACAAACATTGCATTTGAGTCTGTAAGGAGTCCACGGATGAAAGGTACTGTGCTGTTCGTTGCTGGCTTTAGACCCTGTGTGAAGAAAATTCTCCAAATGAGGGGAATGGGTTTCAGCCCTTTCCGCCCTTAGAAAGGGCCAGACGGCGTCTGGCTTCCTGGTCAACAACTTGATTAGTAACAGATGAACAGACCCAGGAAGCCAGTAAGTCACGTGATGGCTGACCAGTGTAACAACGAGTGTTTATGATTGACAGACATTTGATATAAATGGGAATCTTTGCCATAGCAGGAAAGTTAAAGAAAACTGCTGTTTCAGTTTCTACACGTGACCTTACAATCATGTGCTCTCAGTGATCGAAATATTTAAAGAACACAAGCATTTGAACTACAAATTGTTGCAGCGTTTAGCAAGTGGGAAATTGAGCTGAAGTCAGCGAAACAAGGCAAACCAGCAGGGGCGGAGAAGCAAGCGTCAGATTGGCTTAAGAAACCAGAGAGGGAAGGCTTGCGGCGTGAGGATTTCACCTAACAAAGTAACTTTTATCGTGCGCATCCGTTCTCCTATTCAATCTCCACTAACGCCGGGAAATCAGATAAGAACTCTGTTCCAGCGCATTTAGTGATAAGAACATAAGAAAGAAGGAACACTGCAGCAGGCCTACTGGCCCATGCGAGGCAGGTCCAAGTCTCCCACCGGCTTAAGCCAATGCCCCGACCCAGCCAGGTCAGGTTACATTCACTTAAGGAAGGAGCATGGCATCTGACCTAGTAGCACAAGCTAGTAAGGTCCAACTCACCCACCCGCACCCACTCATATATTTATCTAGCCTATTTTTAAAACTACACAACGTTTTAGCCTCTATAACTGTAATCGGGAGTTTGTTCCACTCATCGACAACTCTATTACCAAACCAATGCTTTCCTATATCCTTCCTGAATCTGAATTTATCCAACTTAAAGCCATTGCTGCGTGTCCTGTCAATACTAGATATTTTTAGCACGCTATTTACATCCCCTTTATTTATTCCTGTTTTCCATTTATACACCTCAATCATATCCCCCCTAATTCTACGCCTTTCTAGAGAGTGCAGATTCAGGGCCCTCAGTCTATCCTCATAGGCAAGATTTCTGATACATGGGATCATCCTCCTTTGTACGTTTTCCAGAGCATTTATATCCATTCTGTAATACGGTGACCAAAACTGTGCAGCATAATCTAGATGAGGCCTAACCAAGGATATATAGATTTGAAGAACAACCTGAGGACTCCTATTATTTATGCTTCTTGATATGAAGCCAAGGATTCTGTTCGCTTTATTGAGAACACTTATGCACTGCTGTCTTGGTTTTAGATTACTGCTAACCAGAACTCCTAAATCCTTTTCGCAATTAGTAGTATTAAGATCTACATTATTTAGTTTATATGTGGCATGGTTATTGTCCTGTCCAATATTTAGAACTTTGCATTAATCTATATTAAACTGCATCTGCCACTTCTCCGACCACTGCATCAGTCTATTCAAATCTTCCTGGAGTGCTCTAATGTCCTCATTTGAATGAATTGGACGGCCTATTTTGGTGTCATCGGCAAACTTGCTTATGTCGCTATTTATTCCCTCATCTATGTCGTTTATGTAGATTGTGAACAACAAGGGGCCCAATACCAACCCCTGTGGAACACCGCTCGTGACGCTTCCCCACTCTGATTTCTCTCCATTTATGCAAACTCTCTGCTGCCTATTTGTCAACCATGCCTCTATCCAGGAAAAAATTTCTCCTCCTATTCCGTGTGCCTAAATTTCCTCAATAGTCTCTGATGTGGGACTCTATCAAAAGCCATACTGAAGTCCATATACACAATATCATATTCATTACCGTGATCTACCTCCTCAAACACCTTAGTGAAAAAAGTTATTAAATTTGTAAGGCAGGAACGCCCTTTTGTAAAACCGTGCTGAGATTCGTTGATTAATTTATGCTTTTCAAGATGGCTGCGGATTGCCTCGGCAATTATTGATTCCATAAACTTTCCCACTATGGAGGTTAGGCTTATTGGTCTATAGTTCGAAGCTAAGGACCTGTCACCTGCTTTGAAAATAGGTATTACATTTGCCATTTTCCACTTATCTGGCACCATGCCAGTTTGCAGTGATATGTTGAAAAGATTAGCCAACGGTTTGCTAAGCTCCTCTTTACATTCCTTTAGAACCCTTGCATACAGTTCATCAGGGCCTGGGGATTTGTTAGGTTTTAATTTATCTATTTGTCTAAGGACCATGTCACTTGTGACATGGTACATTAGAGAAGTGTGTGCAGCTTCTTAATACTGTTAAAAGACAAACGTAGAGAGACAATCGCGAGTGTATCATCATAGAACAAGACGGTGACTCTTCAGCGACGTTCTTCAATCAAGACAGCGTTTTCCGGGTGTGAATTAAGGGTCCGATACAAATACCCAGGTAAGTCTGCTCAGACATTTATATGTTCAAAAGACTGCGCAGTTAGGAACATGTTCATAATCTAGGCAGATTTATCATTCACCTGGTGACATGCGGGCGATCAGCCCAAACCCCGTGAGTAAAGTGCCTTTCAGTCCATTCAATGACTGAAGATTTGAAACACACTCCTCTGGGGCAATTATTTTACTAATAACCATTAAATATGACAGCCCAAGGGGATGGAAGGTATGCATCAGCTATAACGGGGACGACTGCGAAGTCGTGGATGCATCAATAAGTTAAGTTGCTTCATTACAGTTCATTAATCTTAGGAGTCCATTTCCCTAACACACTGTATATTTGCAAAGATGAATGTCGTCGTATTGGTGGTATGGGGGAGGGGGGTCTTTTTTCCTGGCATTAATATCTGTTGTTTTGGAGTGGAGGCCATTGACTGTGATTCCGCTCCAGAAATGATCGGAGTTGGTGTACGATTGCTGTCATTTCCTGCCAGCTTTCTTTCCTTCCTGACACTAAAAAACCTCTCTCTGAAGTGGTTGTGGCTGCCCAGGTCTTCCCATGGTCTGGATGTTCTGTATCTTCTTGTACCCTTTAGGTGGTGTGCCTGACAATATAAGTTATAACATTATCTTTCCTGAACTGAAGAGTGACACATTTCAGGAAGGGAGGTTGCATTCTTCTGTTGTCATATGGGCACGGCATTTTGTGGGGTGGTCAATGTTGCACGTCCCATCTATTTTTCCAGATATTCCATGCATGCAGATACCTAAGACTCAGAATTGATATAGGTCTGGATTCTGTTTGCCTTTGTTTTTCGTGACTACATTCCCTACTGGTGTGTGTTTTTCTGTCTCTTTACTGTCTTCATCACTTGTACTAACAATGTTGCCTTCACCAGTATTTTCTTGTATTTTATCTTCACTATTCCTTGGGTCATCCCCTTGTTTACTATCTCCAGTGGTATTGCTAGTTTGTAACTCTGGGTTTTACATGTCCTTGTCTACACCTGTTTCCCCACTACAGCTCCTGTCTCCCTCCAGGCCACCAACTTTCATTTCTGTATTCTTACCACGAAGCCACCTGCACAAGTCTGAACTTCAGGGTTCCTGTGTATACAAGTCTGAACTTCAGGGTCCCTGTGTATACAAGTCTGAACTTCAGGGTTCCTGTGTATAAGAGTCTGAACTTCAGGGTTCCTGTGTATACAAGTCTGAACTTCAGGGTTCCTGTGTATACAAGTCTGAACTTCAGGGTTCCTGTGTATACAAGTCTGAACTTCAGGGTTCCTGTGTATACAAGTCTGAACTTCAGGGTCCCTGTGTATACAAGTCTGAAATTCAGGGTTCCTGTGTATACAAGTCTGAACTTCAGGGTTCCTGTGTATACAAGTCTGAACTTCAGGGTTCCTGTGTATACAAGTCTGAACTTCAGGGTTACTCTGCATACAAGTCTGAACTTCAGGGTACCTCTGTATACAAGTCTGAACTTTAGGGTTCCTCTGTATACAAGTCTGAACTTCAGGGTTCCTCTGTATACAAGTCTGAACTTCAGGGTTCCTCTGTATACAAGTCTGAACTTCAGGGTTCCTCTGTATACAAGTCTGAACTTCAGGGTTCCTCTGTATACAAGTCTGAACTTCAGGGTTCCTCTGTATACAAGTCTGAACTTCAGGGTTCCTCTGTATACAAGTCTGAACTTCAGGGTCCCTGTGTATACAAGTCTGAACTTCAGGGTCCCTGTGTATACAAGTCTGAACTTCAGGGTTCCTGTGTATAAGAGTCTGAACTTCAGGGTACCTGTGTATACAAGTCTGAACTTCAGGGTCCCTGTGTATACAAGTCTGAACTTCAGGGTCCCTGTGTATACAAGTCTGAACTTCAGGGTCCCTGTGTATACAAGTCTGAACTTCAGGGTTCCTGTGTATAAGTCTGAACTTCAGGGTTCCTGTGTATAAGTCTGAACTTCAGGGTCCCTGTGTATACAAGTCTGAACTTCAGGGTCCCTGTGTATACAAGTCTGAACTTCAGGGTCCCTGTGTATACAAGTCTGAACTTCAGGGTTCCTGTGTATAAGAGTCTGAACTTCAGGGTTCCTGTGTATACAAGTCTGAACTTCAGGGTCCCTGTGTATACAAGTCTGAACTTCAGGGTCCCTGTGTATACAAGTCTGAACTTCAGGGTTCCTGTGTATACAAGTCTGAACTTCAGGGTTCCTGTGTATACAAGTCTGAACTTCAGGGTCCCTGTGTATACAAGTCTGAACTTCAGGGTTCCTGTGTATACAAGTCTGAACTTCAGGGTCCCTGTGTATACAAGTCTGAACTTCAGGGTTCCTGTGTATACAAGTCAGAACTTCAGGGTTCCTGTGTATACAAGTCTGAACTTCAGGGTTCCTGTGTATACAAGTCTGAACTTCAGGGTTCCTGTGTATACAAGTCTGAACTTCAGGGTTCCTGTGTATACAAGTCTGAACTTAGATTGTGATCTGAATTAACAGTCTTTGATTCTGGCATATTTCGTACCAGGTCATTATTATTTGTGAAAATAAGGTCAAGTGTATTTTCCAGTCTTGTTCCACTATTTGCTGTTCCACTGTTTGCTGTTCCACTGTTTGCTGTTCCACTGTTTGCTGTTCCACTATTTGCTGTTCCACTGTCTATGGGGCTAATGTACCTGTTTACGGGGCTAATGTACCTGTTTACGGGGCTACTGTACCTGTCTACGGAGCTACTGTACCTGTCTACGGGGCTACTATACCTGTCTACGGGGCTACTGTACCTGTCTATGGAGGAGCTACTATACCTGTCTATGGGGCTAATGTACCTGTCTACGGGGCTACTGTACCTGTCTACGGGGCTACTGTACCTGTCTACGGGGCTACTGTACCTGTCTACGGGGCTACTGTACCTGTCTACGGGGCTACTGTACCTGTCTATGGAGCTACTGCACCTGTCTACGGGACTACTGTACCTGTCTATGGAGCAACTGTACCTGTTTATGGAGCTTCTGTACCTGTCTATGGGGCTACTGAACCTGTCAATGGGGCTACTGTACCTGTCTATGGGGCTACTGTACCTTTCTACATGGCTAATGTATGTCTACGGGGCTACTGCACCTGTCTACGGGGCTATTGCACCTGTCTACGGGGCTACTGCACCTGTCTACGGGGCTACTGTACCTGTCTTTGGAGATAATGTACCTGTCTACGGAGCTACTGTACCTGTCTATGGGGCTACTGAACCTGTCTTTGGGGCTACTGTACCTGTCTACGGGGCTAATGTACCTGTCTACGGGGCTAATGTACCTGTCTACGGGGCTACTGCACCTGTCTACGGGGCTACTGTACCTGCCTATGGAGCTACTGTACCTGTCTATGGAGTTACTGTACCTGTCTACAGAGCTACTGTACCTGTCTACGGGGCTACTGTACCTGCCTATGGAGCTACTGTACCTGTCTATGGAGTTACTGTACCTGTCTACAGAGCTACTGTACCTGTCTACAGAGCTACTGTACCTGTCTCTAACGCTACTATACCTGTCTCTCAGGCCACTGTACCTGTCTCTCAGGATACTGTACCTGTGTCTCAGGCTACTATATCTCTCAGGCTACTGTACCTCTCAGGTTACTATACCTGTCTCTCAGGCTACTGTACCTGTCTCTCAGGCTACTATACCTGTCTCTCAGGCTACTGTACCTGTCTCTCAGGCTACTATACCTGTCTCTCAGGCTACTGTACCTGTCTCTCAAGCTATTGTACCTGTCTCTCAGGCTACTGTACCTGTCTCTCAGGCGACTGTACCTCTCAGGTTACTATACCTGTCTCTCAGGCTACTGTACCTGTCTATCAGACTACTGTACCTCTCAGGTTACTATACCTGTCTCTCAGGCTACTGTACCTGTCTCTCAAGCTACTGTACCTGTCTCTCAGGCTACTGTACCTGTCTCTCAGGCTACTGTACCTCTCAGGTTACTATATCTGTCTCTCAGGCTACTTTACCTGTCTCTCAGGCTACTGTACCTCTCAGGTTACTATACCTGTCTCTCAGGCTACTGTACCTGTCTCTCAGACTACTGTACCTGTCTCTCAGGCTACTGTACCTGTCTCTCAGACTACTGTACCTGTCTCTCAGGCTACTGTACCTGTCTCTCAGGCTACTGTACCTGTCTCTCAGGCTACTGTACCTGTCTCTCAGGCTACTGTACCTGTCTCTCAGGCTACTGTACCTGTCTCTCAAGGTACTGTACCTGAATCTCTGTGGTGTCTGTCTGGTGATCTGGAGGACATGACAGAGGTCATGACAGATGACCTCTTGGATGGCAGTGGCAGGTTCTTGGGTCGAGACTGGTACTGCGCCAACGCCTCCTTCACCGCCTCCTGTCGCACCTCTGTAAATAAAGCAAAGGTTATTTGTGTGACCAGCATCAGAAAACTGCAGTAAAACTCAACAAAATACCCTTGTAAATACCCTTGTAAATAGTTATATTGATGAATAAGACACTTGTACAACACCTGGGTGTCTTTATTGATGAATAAGACACTTGTACAACACCTGGGTGTCTTTATTGATGAATAAGACACATGTACAACACCTGGGTGTCTTTATTGATGAATAAGACACATGTACAACACCTGGGTGTCTTTATTGATGAATAAGACACTTGTACAACACCTGGGTGTCTTTATTGATGAATAAGACACATGTACAACACCTGGGTGTCTTTATTGATGAATAAGACACTTGTACAACACCTGGGTGTCTTTATTGATGAATAAGACACATGTACAACACCTGGGTGTCTTTATTGATGAATAAGACATTTATACAACACCTGAGTGAAAGTGTATATACACAGTGTAACAGTGTATATACAATTAACAAACCTTATTAAACCTGCTGACTGGGTGCATATTTACCCAAGTACTGGACTGTTGAAATCTGTACTGTGTACATGAGTGCCACTCACCTGTCTGTGACACCAACACCTGTTGACACCTGTCTAATACTTGTATACTTACACAGTGGAGGTAGACTCAACATTTCGAAGTGTTTCGTTACACACACACACACACACACACACACACACACACACACACACACACACACACACACACAAAACAAGCCTAGTGTCTAATTGACATGTGCCTAGGACAAAATGGTAACTAACTAACACCCGATGGCATGGTGGCTAGCGCTCTTGCCTCACGCACGGAGGGCCCGGGTTCAATTCCCGGAGGGGCCGAAACATTTCGAAGTGTTTCCTTACACACACACACACACACATATATATATATATATATATATATATATATATATATATATATATATATATATATACACAACAGGCCTAGTGTCTAATCGACATGTGCCTAGGACAAAATGATAACTAACACACACACACACAGAAGACACGAGAGAGAGGGGTGGGTTGGTTGCATTTTCTTGGACTGCAAGAAGGCCTTCGACACAGTTCCTCACAAGAAATTAGTGCAGAAGCTAGAGGATCAGGCGTGTATAACAGGAAGAGAACTGCAATGGATCAGAGAATACCTGACAGGGAGGCAACAACGAGTCATGGTACGTGATGAGGTATCACAGTGGGCGCCTGTGACGAGCGGGGTCTCACAGGGGTCATTCCTAGGACCAGTGTTATAGTATTTGGTATATGTGAATGACATGATGGAAGGGATAGACTCAGAAGTGTCCCTGTTCGCAGATGATGTGAAGTTAATGAGGAGAATTAAATCAGATGAGGATCAGGCAGGACTTCAAAGAGACCTTGACAGGCTACAAGCCTGGTCCATCAACTGGCTTCTCGAATTTAACCCCACCAAATGCAAAGTCATAAAGATCGGGGAAGGGCAAAGAAGATCGCAGACAAGTATAGGCTAGGTGGCCAAAGACTGCAAACCTCGCTCAAGGAGAAAGATCTTGGGGTGAGTATAACACCGAGCACGTCTCCAGAAACACACATCAACCAGATAACTGTTGCAGCATATGGGTGCCTGGCAAACATGAGAATAGTGTTCCGATACCTCAGTAAGGAATCGTTCAAGACTCTTTACACCGTGTACGTCAGGCCCATACTGGAGTATGCAGCACCAGTTTGGAACCCACACCTGGTCAATCACGTCAAGAAATAAGAGAAAGTGCAAAGGTTTGCAACAAGACTAGTTCCAGAGCTAAGGGGTATGTCCTACGAAGAAAGGTTAAGGGAAATAGGCCTGACGACACTGGAGGAAAGGAGGGTTAGGGGAGACATGACAACGACATACAAAATACTGCGAGGAATAGACAAGGTGGACAGAGACAGATTGTTCCAGAGAGGGGACACAGAAACAAGGAGTCACAATTCGAAGTTGAAGACTCAGATGAGTCAAAGGGATGTTAGGAAGTATTTCTTCAGTCACAGAGTTGTCAGGTAGTAGAATAGTCTGGCAAGTGAGGTGGTGGAGGCAGGAACCATACATAGTTTTAAGACGAGGTATAATAAAGATCATGGAGAAGGGAGAGAGAGGACCTAGTAGCGATCTGTGAAGAGGCGGGGCCAAGAGCTATGTCTCGACCCCTGCAACCACAAACAGGTGAGTACAAATAAGCGAGTACACACAAAAAAATGGTCTAGCAGGCAGGGCCAAGAGCTGAGTCTCAACCTTCACAACATATTCATCTTTATCAAGAATTAAGTAATAATGACGTCACAACAACACTGTTAACACAAGATGGCGGAAAATACCGTGAAAACAGTGAAAACAACAGGACAGTGAAAGCAACAGGACAGAGAAAACAGGACAGTGAAAACAACAGAACAGTGAAAACAGAACAGTGAAAACAGAACAGTGAAAACAGAACAGTGAAAACAGGACAGTGAAAACAACAGGACAGTGAAAACAACAAGACAGTGAAACCAACAGGACAGTGAAGACAACAGGACAGTGAAAACAACAGGACAGTGAAAGCAAAAAGACAGTGAAAACAACAGGACAGTGAAAACAACAGGACAGTGAAAGCAAAAAGACAGTGAAAGCAACAGGACAGTGAAAACAGAACAGTGAAAACAACAGGACAGTGTAAACAGGACAGTGAAAACAACAGGACAGTGTAAACAGGACAGTGAAATCAACAGGACAGTGAAAAAAGGACAGTGAAAACAACAGGACAGTGAAAAAAGGACAGTGAAAACAACAGGACAGTGTAAACAGGACAGTGAAAACAACAGGACAGTGTAAACAACAGGACAGTGAAAACAGGACAGTGAAAACAACAGGACAGTAAAAACAACAGGACGGTGAAAAAAAGTGAAAACAACAGAACAGTGAAAACAAGACAGTGAAAACATTACAGTGAAAACAACAGAACATTGAAAACGGGACAGTGAAATCAACAGAACAGTGAAATCAACAGGACTGAAATCAATAGGACAGTGAAAACAACAGGACTGTGAAAACAACAGGACAGTGAAATCAACAGAAGTGAAAACAGGACAGTAAAAACAACAGTAGTGAGAAACAGTAAAAAAATGCAAAACACGGTTAAAACACTGCAAAACACGGTTAAAGCACTGCAAAACACGGTACAAAACACTGCAAAACACAGTTAAAACAGTGAAAAAAGAGAGCAGTGAAAGAGGTGATAACAGTGATATAAGGACAGGAAGTTGTTGAGTCAGGAAGTCCAGCCAGACTTATCTAATTACTACAGATAACATGTGACTCAACCTCCATTCGTGAACAAAGGAAGCGACAGTGAGCTATATCATGGTGTGTTGCTCTGTGTTGAGCTCTATGCCGTGTTCACTGTGTAGAGCTCTATGTCGTGTTCACTGTGTAGAGCTCTATGTCGTGTTCACTCTGTAGAGCTCTATGTCGTGTTCACTCTGTAGAGCTCTATGTCGTGTTCACTCTGTAGAGCTCTATGTCGTGTTCACTCTGTAGAGCTCTATGTCGTGTTCACTCTGTAGAGCTCTATGTCGTGTTCAATTTGTGTAGAGCTCTATGTCGTGTTCACTGTGTAGAGCTCTATGTCGTGTTCACTGTGTAGAGCTTATGTCGTGTTCACTGTGTAGAGCTCTATGTCGTGTTCACTCTGTGTAGAGCTCTATCTCGTGTTCACTCTGTGTAGAGCTCTATGCCGTGTTCACTCTGTAGAGCTCTATGTCGTGTTCACTCTGTAGAGCTCTATGTCGTGTTCACTCTGTGTAGAGCTTTATGTCGTGTTCACTGTATAGAGCTCTATGTCGTGTTCACTGTGTAGAGCTCTGTCATGTTCACTCTGTAGAGCTCTATGTCGTGTTCACTCTAGTACCAAGAACTGGTTAACAGACAAGCCCAGGAGCTATGGTTCGACCCCACCAGCAGTTACAGAGCCCTGGAGCTACCGTTCGACCCCAGCAGGTACAGAAAGGGGAGCACAAACCAGGTGAGAAGTGAACACGCTGGTAACATGTTTACCAACACACCAGCAGCCATGATGTCGGTGTAGTAGCAGTAACCAAGACCAGTCAAGGTGGAGTGAGTCAGTCCAGGATCACTTTATCACTTGTGGTTTAGTGAGCTGAAAGCTGTCTTTGTTGTACTGACTTCCTTTAAACCAGCAAGGACAACAAACACACTACCATCCAACAAGTACAACATACATGTAGATAAATGGTTCAGAGAACCGACAAGTTGATAAGTTAGACACATGTGCACCACTTAAGTATCTTTATTTCCTCATTAAAGATACCCAAGTGTCGCACATGTGTCTAACTATCAACTTGTCACTTCTCTGAATCCTTCATCTACATTTCTGTCAGACACAGCAACATCTTGGGATCTTGATACACGGAATTCTTCACTTGCCTGACCTTTAGCCACGACCTACTTCCATATTTGGATTTGTCAAGTTTGATACCACCTACAAGTACAACACTTATATTATCAGGCGAATGTGAATCGACCATCCCTGATCTTCCAACGAAGAGAGTTCCAACAAGGAACACTATATACAAAACGCAAGAGGGTGACCACATAGAACGAAAGGAACACGTTAAGGACTTGGGAATAATTATGTCTGCTGATCTGTCTTTTAAAGACCATAACAAGACAAAGATCACAACAGCCAGGAAGATGACGGGGTGGGTATTGAGAACTTTCAAAAAAAGGGAAATAATGCCGATGGTGACACTCTTCAAATAGCTAGTGCTCCCTCACTTAGAATACTGCTCAGTGCTGACGACCCCGTTCAGGGCAGGAGAAATATCAGAGCTGGAACAAATTCAGAGATCGTTTACGGCTCACATTGAGCCATTGAAACATCTAAATTATTGGGAACGCCTTCAAGTCTTGAACATGTACTCATTGGAGCGGAGGAGAGAGAGATACATGATAATATATACTTGGAAAGTACTTGAGGGCCTGGTCCCAAATCTGCACACTGCCATAACATACTGGAGTGAGAGATATGGGAGAAAGTGTAAAATAAACCCAGTGAGGAGCAGGGGTGCGGTGGGGACAATACGGGAGCACTGTATTAACATCCGGGGTCCCAGACTATTCAACATTTTACCAGAAGATATCCGAAACACGGCTGGAACCAGTGTAGAAGCCTTCAAGAGGAAACTGGACAAGTATATTCATCGGGTGCCAGATCAACCAGGCTGTGATGGATATGTGGGGCAGCAGGCCTCCAGCAGCAACAGCCTGGTTGACCAGGCAAGCACCAGACGAGCCTGGCCCATGGCTGGGCTCAGAGTAGATAAACTCTTGAAACTCTTCAAAGGTATATCAAAGGTATAAGGACAATTGTTAACGACACAGTAAAGCCAGCCAGTGAAGACATCCCAGCGAAAACCATCTCTACTAACATCATCGAGAGTCATGCACACCCCCAGTCGAAGTAAGAACATTGTTTTAGTTGGGGACAGTCAGATTAAGTTTATGGATAGGGCTTTTTGTCTTAAGGATAGGAATAGGAGGCAGAGGGTGTGTTATCCTGGGGCTGGGATGAAGGATATTGTTAGCCGTCTGGACGACATCGTGAGAAGTAATGGGAGCAATCCTATTATCTCTCTCAGTCCTGGAGGCAACGATGTTGGGCAGATGTAGCAGTGAGGACCTGATTAGCAGGTATAGGTCAGCTATAATTAAGAAGGGTGGGAACCCTGTGATATGTGGCATTTTGCCAAGGAGAGGAGTTGGAAATAAATGGTTGTCCAGGGCAATTGGTGTTAATTGATGGCTGTACAAACACTAAGGAAAATGCAGTAACATTCATTGACATCTGGGACCTCTTTTACGGCAGAAATTACATTTATGCCAGGGATGGGGTTCACTTATCTAGGTCTGGGGTGGGGGCACTGGCAACTGCAGTGGAGGGAGCTGTTAGGGTTTTAACCTAGAAATAGTTAGTGGTATGACTTTTGAGGGGGGAAACAGTGAAATCCCAGTGTAGTTATATTGTGAGTTTTAGGGAAACCAGTAATAGGCAGAATGAGGTGGATACTGGAAAGCCAGTGGCACTAGGTGACAAGGACAGTAATAGGTATAATGGAAAAACTGAAATGAGCAGGAAGAGAAAAGAGAAGGAGGGTTTCCAAATTTATACTATACTAGTAGTCGTAGTGCTAGGAATAAGATGGACAAATTGAGATTAGTTGCAAGTGTGGGTAACATTGATGTATTTGCAATAACTGAGATGTGGTTTAATATGAAAAATTGGGACATGCCTGCTGAATGTTACATTCAGAGTTTTAAATTGTTCCAAGCAGACAGAAGTATATCAGCAAAGGGAGGTGGAGTGGCACTGTATGTCCAAGATCACTTGAATTGTTGCATAAAAATAGATATAAAGTCTGAAATAACACATACTGAGTCTGTTTGGGTAGTTTTCAGAGGGGCACGAAAATCTTATTTTAAGCATGATATACCGTCCCCCAAACTTGGATAGGGACCAAGGAAGACTACAGTGGGAAGAAATTGTTAAGGCCACAAGGCGACTTTAACTTTGGTCAGATTAATTGGATTTGCTTTCCTGGGGCTGGGATGGAGGATATTGTTAGCCATCTGGACGACATCATGAGAGGTAATGGGAGCAATCCTATTATCTGCCTCAGTGCTGGAGGCAACGATGTTGGCAGGCGTAGGAGTGAGGACCTGACTAGCAGATATAGGTCAGCAATAAAACATAATTAGGAAGGGTGGGAACCCTGTCATATATGGTATTTTGCCAAGGAGAGTTGGAAATGAATGGTTGTCCATGGCAATTGGTGTCAATTGCTGGTTGGACAAATACTGTAAGGAAAATGCAGTAACATTCATTGACAACTGGGACGTCTTCTATGGCAGAAATGACATGTATGCCAGGGATGGGGTTCACTTATCTAGGTCTGGGGTGGGGGCACTGGCAACTGCAGTGGAGGGAGACTGTTAGGGCTTTAAACTAGTAAAAGTTAGTGGTATGGGTTTTGGGGGGAAAACAGTGAAGTCCCAGTATAGTAATATTATGAGTTCTATGGGAACTAGTAATAGGCAGAATAAGGTGGATACTGGAAAGCCAGTGTCACTAGATGACAAGGACAGTAATAGGTATAGTGGAAAAGCAGAAATTAGCAAGAAGGGTAAAGAGAAAGAAGGGTCTTTAAATATATATTATAGTAATAGTTGTAGTGCTAGGAATAAGATGGACGAGTTGAGATTACTTGCTAGTGCGAGTAATATTGATGTTTTTGCAATTACTGAGACATGGTTTAATATGAAAAATCGGGACATGCCTGCTGAATGTCACATCCAGGGTTTTAAATTGTTCCAAGTAGATAGAAGTATCGGGAAGGGGGGTGGGGTGGCACTCTATGTCCGAGATCGCTTGAACTGTTGCATAAAAACTAGTAATTCCCTCATCAAGGTCATTGATATATATTATAAACAACAAAGGGCCTAAGACTGATCCCTGTGGAACGCCACTTGTTACAGATCCCCACTCGGATTAACCCCATTTAAGCACACTCTCTGCTTCCTATTGGTGAGCCATGACTCGATCCATGACAGCACTTTGCCCCCAATGCCATGAGCTGACACTTTCTTTAACAGTCTCTGATGTGGTACTCTATCAAAAGCCTTACTAAAGTCTAAATAAACAATATCGAATTCTTTATCGTGATCAACAGCCTCAAAAGCTTTACCGAAGAAGGTTAATAAATTAGATAGGCAGGAACGGCCCCTCGTGAATCCATGCTGAGTATCATTAATCAAATTATGGTTGTCCAGATGGCTTCTTATAATATCAGCTATAGTTGACTAGTAATTTGCCTACAATTGAGGTCAGGCTTATTGGGCGGTAATTTTGAGATGGATTTGATAAATTAGACACATATGGAACACTTTTGTATCTTTATTGAGAAAACGTTTCGCC
Organism: Cherax destructor; assembly: GCA_009830355.1. Classification (NCBI taxonomy): domain Eukaryota; kingdom Metazoa; phylum Arthropoda; class Malacostraca; order Decapoda; family Parastacidae; genus Cherax; species Cherax destructor. The sequence continues at coordinate 100,558 of WNWK01004758.1, forward strand.
ACACAGTGGCTTCATCAGTCCATACAAAGGAGAATCGTGAAGAACAAGTGGAGTTTGAGGTAATCAGTCCCTCAACCTTGAGTCGATGTTGTCAGTCTATCAATCTTGAAAAGAATACAGCATATGTGCGAAGAGGTAGCGTATATACTGTAGACAGGAGAGGTGCAGTCGTAGGTGGTGTCACATTTGACCAATGTGACGCCACCTTGAGATGGATTTGTGAAGGACCTGCCTAGTATGGGCCAACAGACATGATGCAGTGTTCCTTCTTTCTTATGTTATGTTCTACGACTGCTGCACCTCACCTGTCTACAGTATATAAGCCACTTCTTCACACATATGCTGCAACAGCCTGAAGTACCAAGATCTGCTGATGAAGATGCGACGTCAGAAGACACTCCCCATCATGGGGAGCCACAGCAAGAAAGAAAGAAGAAGATGACACCCTCTACCCAGGGGGCCAATGCCGGGTCACCATTTGGAGAAGACCCGGGCCGGATGTACCGGCGAACATACAACAACAAACATATGCTGCATTCTTTTCAAGATTGATGGACTGACAACATCGACTCAAGGTTGAGGGACTGATTACCTCAAACTACTCCTGTTCTTCACGATTCTCCTTTGTATGGACTGATGAAGCCACTGTGTGGCGAAACGTTTCCTCAATAAAGATACCCAAGTGTTATACATGTGTGTAATTTATCAAGTACAACACTACCATCCAACAAGTACAATGAGATATTAGTAATAAGGAATATTATAATTTAATCAGGTAAATAGTAATTGTACATGAACGGTACACAGTACCAACAAGATGAATAATTAGACACATGTGCAACATGTGGGTGTAGATGAATGATTCAGAGAACCGACTCCATGCCGAGGGACTGATTACCTCAAACTCCTCTCCTTACACCTTTCTACTTTGTATTGGACTGATGAAGCCATTGTGTGGCGAAACGTTTCCTCAATAAAGATACCCAAGTGTTGCATATGTGTCTAATTTACAACATGTGGGTATCTTTATTGTAGACGTTTCGCCCACCAGTGGCTTTATCAATACAAATTGTAGGACATAATTTGAAGACAGAAATATATGCAAAAGATGAGTTGCTCCAGATTCTTCCCGAGTACGGTGATCTTCACACCAACCTCATACCTACTACTGACTAGGTTGGGGCATTGGCTTGGGCCGGTAGGAGATATGGACCTGCCTCGCATGGGCCAGTAGGCCTGCTGCAGTGTTCCTTCTTTCTTATGTTCTTATGTTGCACATGTGTCTAATTTTCACGCTGGTTAATGGTTGACTAAGTTCCATCTTGCATTCTTTAAGTACCCTGGAAAACAACTCGTCGGGTCCCGGGGACTTATTTTGCTTCAGTTTATCTATCTGTTTGATAACCATGTCCCTCGTGACAGTAATATTAGTTAACTTTAATTCTTCAGGAACTGAATAATTGTTAATTTCTGGAATCTCATTTACGTCTTCTTGTGTAAAGACTGACAAAAAATAGTCATTAAATAGAGAACACATTTCCAGTTCGTTATCCGTCAGCTGTCCATTCCCAATTTTCAGAGGTCCTACCTTTTCCCTCACCTTCGTCCTGTACACTTGAAAGAACCCTTTTGGATTAGTCTTTGATTCATTAGCAACCTTAATTTCATAGTCACGTTTAGCCTTTCTAATCCCATTTTTTACTTCTCTTTTAAACTGAACTTATTGGTCAATAAGGTTAACCTCTCCTCTTTTCATGCGCCTATAAATTCCTCTTTTCTCCCCTAATACATGTTTTAGCCTCCTATTAACCCATTTGGGATCGTTATTATTTGACCTAATTTCTCTCTGGGGAATATATATACTCTGAGCAGATCCATTCTTAATCGTATGATCATCGTCAATAAAACCATTAGCTAGATTACCCCAATCAAGATTAGACAGGTGTTCCCTAAGTCCAATATAATCGGCAGGACGAAAATCAGGGACTTTTACCGTATTATCCTTATTCTGGTACTTCCAGGTACTATTAAAAGTAATGGATTTGTGATGACTTGCGCCAAGCTCTTCAGTGATCTCCAGAGTGTTTACGAGTGTTTATTTGACAGTACAAGAGTGCCTACTCACTATGCCACAGAAGGACTAAAAAAATAGATAATTTTTGTAAAAATTAACAGATGTATATGAAGGTTAAGAGAGTGAAGATGTAAGAGAGGTCCTAGAAAGGCCACCTTGGTATAACAACACAGTACGACCAGAAACACACTCATACAACACAACTAGTACAAAGGAAGCACATGTGCAACATGAGGGTGTATAAGGAACACAACTGCACAACAACAGACCAGAGAATGAAACACAAGTACAGATCACTGTAAGCAAGTCAAACTCAGAATGCAGCTGGTGTTGTCAGACCATCGCAGGTACGTCAAACTCAGAATGCAGCTGGTGTTGTCAGACCATCGCAGGTACGTCAAACTAAGAATGCAGCTGGTGTTGTCAGACCATCGCAGGTACGTCAAACTAAGAATGCAGCTGGTGTTGTCAGACCATCGCAGGTACGTCAAACTAAGAATGCAGCTAGTGTTGTCAGACCATCGCAGGTACGTCAAACTAAGAATGCAGCTGGTGTTGTCAGACCATCGCAGGTACGTCAAACTCAGAATGCAGCTGGTGTTGTCAGACCATCGCAGGTACGTCAAACTCAGAATGCACCTGGTGTTGTCAGACCATCGCAGGTACGTCAAACTAAGAATGCAGCTGGTGTTGTCAGACCATCGCAGGTACGTCAAACTCAGAATGCACCTGGTGTTGTCAGACCATCGCAGGTACGTCAAACTAAGAATGCAGCTGGTGTTGTCAGACCATCGCAGGTACGTCAAACTAAGAATGCACCTGGTGTTGTCAGACCATCGCAAGTACGTCAAACTCAGAATGCACCTGGTGTTGTCAGACCATCGCAGGTACGTAAAACTCAGAATGCAGCTGGTGTTGTCAGACCATCGCAGGTACGTCAAACTCAGAATGCAGCTGGTGTTGTCAGACCATCGCAGGTACGTCAAACTCAGAATGCAGCTGGTGTTGTCAGACCATCGCAGGTACGTCAAACTAAGAATGCAGCTGGTGTTGTCAGACCATCGCAGGTACGTCAAACTAAGAATGCACCTAGAATGCAGCTGGTGTTGTCAGACCATCGCAGGTACGTCAAACTAAGAATGCAGCTGGTGTTGTCAGACCATCGCAGGTACGTCAAACTAAGAATGCACCTGGGTTGTCAGACCATCGCAGGTACGTCAAACTAGAATGCACCTGGTGTTGTCAGACCATCGCAGGACGTCAAACTCAGAATGCAGCTGGTGTTGTCAGACCATCGCAGGTACGTCAAACTAGAATCGCTGGTGTTGTCAGACCATCGCAGGTACGTCAAACTACAGAATCAGCTGGTGTTGTCAGACCATCGCAGGTACGTCAAACTCAGAATGCAGCTGGTGTTGTCAGACCATCGCCAGGTACGTCAAACTCAGAATGCACTGGTGTTGTCAGACCATCGCAGGTACGTCAAACTCAGAATGCAGCTGGTGTTGTCAGACCATCGCAGGTACGTCAAACTAAGAATGCAGCTGGTGTTGTCAGACCATCGCAGGTACGTCAAACTAAGAATGCACTGGTGTTGTCAGACCATCGCAGGTACGCAAACTAAAAGCAGCTGGTGTTGTCAGACCATCGCAGGTACGTCAAACTCAGAATGCAGCTGGTGTTGTCAGACCATCGCAGGTACGTCAAACTCAGAATGCAGCTGGTGTTGTCAGACCACGCAGGTACGTCAAACTAGAATGCAGCTGGTGTTGTCAGACCATCGCAGGTACGTCAAACTAGAATGCAGCTGGTGTTGTCAGACCATCGCAGGTACGTCAAACTAGATGCACTGGGTGTCAACCATCCGGTCGTCAAACATGCACTGTGTTGTCAGACCATGCAGGTCGCCAAACAAGAATGCAGCTGGTGTTGTCAGACCATCGCAGGTACGTCAAACTAGAATGCAGCTGGTGTTTCAGACATCCTAGGTACGTCAAACTCAATGCACTGGTGTCAGACCATGCAGGTACGTCAAACTCAGAATGCAGCTGGTGTGTCAGACCATCGCAGGTACGTCAACTCAGAATCGCTGGTGTTGTCAGACCATCGCAGGTACGTCAAACTAAATCGCTGTGTTGTCAGACCATCGAGGTACGCAAACTAGAATCACTGGTGTTGTCAGACCATCGCAGGTACGTCAAACTAAGAATGCAGCTGGTGTTGTCAGACCATCGCAGGTACGTCAAATAAGAATGCGCTGGTGTTTCAGACCATCGCAGGTACGTCAAACTAAGAATGCAGCTGGTGTTGTCAGACCATCCAGGTACGTCAAACTAAGAATGCGCTGGTGTTGTCGACCATCCAGGTACGTCAAACTAGAATCCTGTGTTGTCGACCATCGCAGGTACGTCAAATCAATGCAGCTGGTGTTGTCAGACCATCGCAGGACGTCAAACTCAGAATGCGCTGGTGTTGTCAGACCATCGCAGGTACGTCAAACTAAGAATCGCTGGTGTTGTCAGACCATCGCAGGTACGTCAAACTAGAATCGCTGTGTTGTCAGACCATCGCAGGTACGTCAAACTAAAATGCGCTGGTGTGTCAGACCATCCAGGTACGTCAAACTAGAATGCCCTGGTGTTGTCAGACCATCGCAGGTACAATAATACTGGTGTCAGATCCAGACGTCAAACTAGAATCAGCTGGTGTTGTCAGACCATCAGGTACGTCAAACTAGAATGCACTGGTGTTGTCAACCATCCAGGTACGTCAACTAGAATCTGGTGTTGTCAGACCATCCAGTACGTCAAACTCAGAATGCGCTGGTTGTCGACCTCCAGGACGTCAAACTAAATGCACTGGTTGTCAACCACGGGTAAAAAAATTTTTGTCAGACTCGCAGGTAGTCAAAGAAGTGGGCGACCCAACGTCAAACAAAAGGAGACCTCATCAACTAAACCAACCTAGCCAGATGGCGTTGTCGACAGTGAAACTAACGTGTCCTCCAGACGAATCAGAACGGTGTTTCAGACCAAGTGTCAAACTAGAACACGGTGTCCCTCGAGACCAAATCCTTTCAGACCATCGCAGGTACGTCAAACTAAGAATGCACCTGGTGTTGTCAGACCATCGCAGGTACGTCAAACTAAGAATGCAGCTGGTGTTGTCAGACCATCGCAGGTACGTCAAACTCAGAATGCACCTGGTGTTGTCAGACCATCGCAGGTACGTCAAACTAAGAATGCAGCTGGTGTTGTCAGACCATCGCAGGTACGTCAAACTAAGAATGCACCTGGTGTTGTCAGACCATCGCAGGTACGTCAAACTCAGAATGCAGCTGGTGTTGTCAGAACATCGCAGGTACGTCAAACTCAGAATGCAGCTGGTGTTGTCAGACCATCCTAGGTACGTCAAACTCAGAATGCAGCTGGTGTTGTCAGACCATCGCAGGTACGTCAAACTCAGAATGCACCTGGTGTTGTCAGACCATCGCAGGTACAATCACTCAACTCTGCTTTTAGTGCCACGAACAAGAAGTGACAGGGAATATTCCAGTGACCCCCACTCCAGAACAAGAGTGAGCCCCCACTCCAGAACAAGAGTGATCCCCCACTCCAGAACAAGAGTGATCCCCACTCCAGAACAAGAGTGATCCCCACTCCAGAACAAGAGTGAGCCCCCACTCCAGAACAAGAGTGATCCCCCACTCCAGAACAAGAGTGATCCCCCACTCCAGAACAAGAGTGATCCCCCACTCCAGAACAAGAGTGATCCCCCACTCCAGAACAAGAGTGATCCCCCACTCCAGAACAAGAGTGATCCCCACTCCAGAACAAGAGTGACCCCCACTCCAGAACAAGAGTGACCCCTACTCCAGAACAAGAGTGATCCCCACTCCAGAACAAGAGTGACCCCCACTCCAGAACAAGAGTGATCCCCCACTCCAGAACAACAGTGACCCCCACTCCAGAACAACAGTGACCCCCACTTCAGAACAACAGTGACCCCCTACTCCAGAACAGTGGCCCCCACTCCAGAACAACAGTGACCCCCACTCCAGAACAACAGTGACCCCCACTCCACAACAAGAGTGGCCCCACTCCACAACAAGAGTGACCCCCACTCCCCAACAAGAGTGATCCCCCACTCCAGAGCAAGAGTGATCCCCCACTCCAGAGCAAGAGTGATCCCCCACTCCAGAGCAAGAGTGATCCCCCACTCCAGAGCAAGAGTGATCCCCCACTCCAGAGCAATAGTGATCCCCCACTCCAGAGCAAGAGTGATCCTCCACTCCAGAGCAAGAGTGATCCCCCACTCCAGAGCAAGAGTGATCCCCCACTCCAGAGCAAGAGTGATCCCCACTCCAGAGCAAAGTGATCCCCACTCCAGAGCAAGAGTGATCCCCCACTCCAGAGCAAGAGTGATCCCCCACTCCAGAGCAAGAGTGAGCCCCGACTCCAGAACAAGAGTGAGCCCCGACTCCAGAACAAGAGTGAGCCCCTACTCCAGAACAAGAGTGAGCCCCACTCCAGAACAAGAGTGAGCCCCACTCCAGAACAAGAGTGAGCCCCACTCCAGAACAAGAGTGATCCCCCACTCCAGAACAAGAGTGAGCCCCACTCCAGAACAAGAGTGAGCCCCCACTCCAGAACAAGAGTGAGCCCCCACTCCAGAACAAGAGTGAGCCCCCACTCCAGAACAAGAGTGAGCCCCCACTCCAGAACAAGAGTGAGCCCCCACTCCAGAACAGGAGTGAGCCCCACTCCAGAACAAGAGTGAGCCCCCACTCCAGAACAAGAGTGAGCCCCACTCCAGAACAAGAGTGATCCCCACTCCAGAACAAGAGTGATCCCCACTCCAGAACAAGAGTGATCCCCCACTCCAGAACAAGAGTGATCCCCACTCCAGAACAAGAGGACCCTAAAGGAGCCCCACTCCAGAACAAGAGTGAGCCCCCACTCCAGAACAAGAGTGATCCCCCACTCCAGAACAAGAGTGAGCCCCACTCCAGAACAAGAGTGAGCCCCCACTCCAGAACAAGAGTGAGCCCCACTCCAGAACAAGAGTGAGCCCCACTCCAGAACAAGAGTGAGCCCCCTCCAGAACAAGAGTGAGCCCCAACTCCAGAACAAGAGTGAGCCCCACTCCAGAACAAGAGTGAGCCCCACTCCAGAACAAGAGTGAGCCCCACTCCAGAACAAGAGTGAGCCCCACTCCAGAACAAGAGTGACCCCACTCCAGAACAAGAGTGACCCCACTCCAGAAAACAGTGACCCCACTCCAGAAAACAGTGACCCCACTCCAGAAAACAGTGACCCCACTCCAGAAAACAGTGACCCCACTCCAGAAAAACAGTGACCCCACTCCAGAAAAACAGTGACCCCACTCCAGAAAACAGTGACCCCCACTCCAGAAAAACAGTGACCCCACTCCAAAAACAGTGACCCCACTCCAGAAAACAGTGACCCCCACTCCAGAAAAACAGTGACCCCACTCCAGAAAACAGTGACCCCACTCCAGAAAAACAGTGACACCCACTCCAGAAAACAGTGACCCCACTCCAGAAAAACAGTGACCCCACTCCAGAAAAACAGTGACCCCCACTCCAGAAAACAGTGACCCCACTCCAGAAAACAGTGACCCACTCCAGAAAACAGTGACCCCCACTCCAGAAGAACAGTGACCCCCACTCCAGAAGAACAGTGACCCCCACTCCAGAAGAACAGTGACTCCCCACTCCAGAAGAACAGTGACTCCCCACTCCAGAAGAACAGTACCCCATCCAGGTGAAGAACAGTGACCATTCAGAAGAACAGTGACTCCCCACTCCAGAAGAACAGTGACTCCCCACTCCAGAAGAACAGTGACTCCTCACTTCAGAACAGTGACCCCCTACTCCAGAACAACAGTGGCCCCCACTCCACAATAACAGTCAGTGGTACACACTCCACAATAACAGTCAGTGGTACACACTTCACAATAACAGTGAGTGGTACACTGAACAACAACAGTGAGTGGTACACTCCACAACAACAGTCAGTGGTACACACTCCACAACAACAGTCAGTGGTACACACTCCACAATAACAGTCAGTGGTACACACTTCACAATAACAGTCAGTGGTACACACTCCACAACAACAGTCAGTGGTACACACTCCACAACAACAGTCAGTGGTACACACTCCACAACAACAGTCAGTGGTACACACTTCACAATAACAGTCAGTGGTACACACTCCACAACAACAGTCAGTGGTACACATCCACAACAACAGTCAGTGGTACACACTCCACAACAACAGTCAGTGGTACACACTTCACAATAACAGTCAGTGGTACACACTCCACAATAACAGTCAGTGGTACACACTTCACAATAACAGTCAGTGGTACACACTTCACAACAAATGTCAGTGGTACACACTCCACGACAACAGTCAGTGGTACACACTTCACAATAACAGTCAGTGGTACACACTTCACAATAACAGTCAGTGGTACACACTTCACAATAACAGTCAGTGGTACACACTAAACAACAAGTCAGTGGTACACACTTAACAACAACAGTCAGTGGTACACACTTCACAACAACAGTGGTACACACTTCACAACAACAGTCAGTGGTACACACTTCACAACAACAGTCAGTGGTACACACTTCACAACAACAGTCAGTGGTACACACTTCACAATAACAGTCAGTGGTACACACTCCACAACAACAGTCAGTGGTACACACTCCACAACAACAGTCAGTGGTACACACTCCACAACAACAGTCAGTGGTACACACTTCACAACAACAGTCAGTGGTACACACTTCACAGCAACAGTCAGTGGTACACACTCCACAATAACAGTCAGTGGTACACACTTCACAATAACAGTCAGTGGTACACACTTCACAACAACAGTCAGAGGTACACACTCAACACCAGTCAGTGGTACACACTCAACAACAGTCAGTGGTACACACTCAACAACAACAGTCAGTGGTACACACTCCACAACAACAGTCAGTGGTACACATTCAACAACAACAGTCAGTGGTACACACTCAACAACAACAGTCAGTGGTACACATTCAACAACAGTCAGTGGTACACACTCAACAACAATAATACTGCAACAATACAACAACATTTGTATTTTAAAATATACAGGAGCCTAAGTTATCCACCAACAACAAAATACCTTTCATCTAGGGACTCCTTGTGGAGTTGAATGCAATGTTCGTGGCTCTCACAGAGACCCCACACAAAAGATCACTTTGACAATGAGATATGGATCACAGTTTACAACTTATTTAGATGACACAGAAAGTAAAGACAACAAGAGGAGGGTGTGACCTTTAGGTCACAGAGTCGATCATTTGTTCTGAATTACTAGACACCACAAATAATGTAGTTGAAGTTTTGGCAGCAACGATTGAAATCCAAAACCTTGTCACTGTGGTTATATACAAGCCGCCAGACACAACAACCTAACAGTTCAAGGAACAACTATTGCAAATTGACTACTGTCAAGAAAATCTTCCAACCCAAGCCCCAAACATCTCGTTGTTTGGTGATTTCAGTTTAAGACATTAAAAGTGAAAGAACATAGATAATAATGTTATAGCAGAGATAACTGCAGCAGACAACACCAACTCTGGTGGCAATTATGACAACTCAACTGCTGTGTGTCTGTAATAAATAAACCTGGTAAATAGTGAAGCAGCAAACAGTGCAACAGCAAATTCTGGACCAGCAAACAGTGGAACAGCAAGTAGTGGAACAGCAAGTAGTGGAACAGCAAGTAGTGGAACAGCAAGTAGTGGAACAGCAAGTAGTGGAACAGCAAGTAGTGGAACAGCAAGTAGTGGAACAGCAAGTAGTGGAACAGCAAGTAGTGGAACAGCAAATAGTGAAACAGCAAATACTGGAACAGCAAATAGTGGAACAGCAAATACTGGAACAGCAAATAGTGGAACAGCAAGTAGTGGAACAGCAGTAATGGAACAGCAAGTAGTGGAACAGCAGTAATGGAACAGCAAGTAGTGGAACAGCAGTAATGGAACAGCAAGTAGTGGAACAGCAGTAATGGAACAGCAAGTAGTGGAACAGCAGTAATGGAACAGCAAGTAGTGGAACAGCAGTAATGGAACAGCAAACAGTGGAACAGCAAACAGTGGAACAGCAAACAGTGGAACAGCAAGTAGTGGAACAGCAAATACTGGAACAGCAAATAGTGGAACAGCAAATAGTGGAACAGCAAATAGTGAAACAGCAAATACTGGAACAGAAAATACTGGAACAGCAAATAGTGGAACAGCAAATACTGGAACAGCAAATACTGGAACAGCAAATACTGGAACAGCAAATACTGGAACAGCAAATAGTGGAACAGCAAGTAGTGGAACAGCAGTAATGGAACAGAAAGTAGTGGAACAGCAGTAATGGAACAGCAAACAGTGGAACAGCAAACAGTGGAACAGCAAACAGTGGAACAGCAAACAGTGGAACAGCAAATAGTGGAACAGCAAACAGTGGAACAGCAAATAGTGGAACAAGACTGGAAAATACACTTGACTTTATTTTCACAAATAATAATGACCTGGTACGAAATATGCCAGAATCAAAGACTGTTAATTCAGATCACAATCTAAGTTCAGACTTGTATACACAGGGACCCTGAAGTTCAGACTTGTATACACAGGAACCCTGAAGTTCAGACTTGTATACACAGGAACCCTGAAGTTCAGACTCTTATACACAGGAACCCTGAAGTTCAGACTCTTATACACAGGAACCCTGAAGTTCAGACTTGTATACACAGGGACCCTGAAGTTCAGACTTGTATACACAGGAAACCTGAAGTTCAGACTTGTATACACAGGGAATCTGAAGTTCAGACTTGCATACGCAGGAACCCTGAAGTTCAGACTTGTATACACAGGAACCCTGAAGTTCAGACTTGTATACACAGGGACCCTGAAGTTCAGACTTGTATACACAGGAACCCTGAAGTTCAGACTTGTATACACAGGAACCCTGAAGTTCAGACTTGTATACACAGGAACCCTGAAGTTCAGACTTGTATACACAGGGACCCTGAAGTTCAGACTTGTATACACAGGGACCCTGAAGTTCAGACTTGTATACACAGGGACCCTGAAGTTCAGACTTGTATACACAGGAACCCTGAAGTTCAGACTTGTATACACAGGGACCCTGAAGTTCAGACTTGTATACACAGGGACCCTGAAGTTCAGACTTGTATACACAGGGACCCTGAAGTTCAGACTTGTATACACAGGGACCCTGAAGTTCAGACTTGTATACACAGGGACCCTGAAGTTCAGACTTGTATACACAGGAACCCTGAAGTTCAGACTTGTATACACAGGGACCCTGAAGTTCAGACTTGTATACACAGGGACCCTGAAGTTCAGACTTGTATACACAGAAACCCTGAAGTTCAGACTTGTATACACAGGGACCCTGAAGTTCAGACTTGTATACACAGGAGTCCTGAACAGACACAACCACCTACAACGATTGTATGCGCAGGGCTCCTGAACAGACACAACCACCTACAACGACTGTATGCGCAGGGCTCCTGAACAGAGACAACCACCTACAACGACTGTATGCGCAGGGCTCCTGAACAGACACAACCACCTACAACGACTGTACACACAGGGCTCCTGAACAGACACAACCACCTACAACGACTGTACACACAGGGCGTCTGAACAGACAACCACCTACAACGACTGTACACACAGGGCTCCTGAACAGACACAAACACCTACAACGACTGTACACACAGGGCTCCTGAACAGACACAAACACCTACAACGACTGTACACACAGGGCTCCTGAACAGACACAACCACCTACAACGACTGTACACACAGGGCTCCTGAACAGACACAACCACCTACAACGACTGTACACACAGGGCTCCTGAACAGACACAACCACCTACAACGACTGTACACACAGGGCTCCTGAACAGACACAAACACCTACAACGACTGTACACACAGGGCTCCTGAACAGACACAAACACCTACAACGACTGTACACACAGGGCTCCTGAACAGACACAACCACCTACAACGACTGTATGCGCAGGGCTCCTGAACAGAGACAACCACCTACACGACTGTATGCGCAGGGCTCCTGAACAGACACAACCACCTACAACGACTGTACACACAGGGCTCCTGAACAGACACAACCACCTACAACGACTGTACACACAGGGCGTCTGAACAGACAACCACCTACAACGACTGTACACACAGGGCTCCTGAACAGACACAAACACCTACAACGACTGTACACACAGGGCTCCTGAACAGAGACAACCACCTACAACGACTGTATGCGCAGGGCTCCTGAACAGACACAACCACCTACAACGACTGTACACACAGGGCTCCTGAACAGACACAACCACCTACAACGACTGTACACACAGGGCGTCTGAACAGACAACCACCTACAACGACTGTACACACAGGGCTCCTGAACAGACACAAACACCTAAAACAACGTGAACAGACACACTACAACGATACACACAGGGCTCCTGAACAGACACAAACACCTACAACGACTGTACACACAGGGCTCCTGAACAGACACAACCACCTACAACGACTGTACACACAGGGCTCCTGACCAGCAAAATGAGATCAGTTATGAGGGTTCCTTCAAAAAAATTAACTTCAATAACAAAAACATCCAGTGGGATGAAATCAACCGTATCCTAAATGAAACAATCTGGGAAGATATCCTAAACAACACGGATCCCAACCTTTGCCTAGAAGAGATTAACTTTGTGGCACTTGAGGTCTGCTCAAGGCACATTCCCCTAAGAAATGAGGCTTAATGTGCATGTTGTGTGCTATTACACCATGATCGAACTTGTAAGCTTTATTAAAGTCTGTGTAAACTACATCTGTATTGTTTGTCCTTCAGTGCAGCCAAGACCATGCCATAGTGGTCCAGTAGTTGTGAGAGGCAGGAGCGACCATCCAAGACCATGTCATAGAGGTCCAGTAGTTGCGAGAGGCAGGAGCGACCATCCAAGACCATGCCATAGTGGTCCAGTAGTTGTGAGAGGCAGGAGTGACCATCCAAGACCATGCCATAGTGGTCCAGTAGTTGCGAGAGGCAGGAGCGACCATCCAAGACCATGCCATAGTGGTTTAGTAGTTGTGAGAGGCAGGAGCGACCTGTTCTAAACCCATGTTGCCCTGGGTTGTGCAGTTGTTGGGTGTCCAAGTGGTTGGTGATCTTGCTTCTTAGAACACTTTCAAAGATTTTTATGATGTGGGACGTTAGTGCTATCAGTCTAATTCTTTGCTATTGCTTTACTGCCACCTTTGTGGAGTGGGGCGTTATCTGTTGTTATTACTGACTGGAATGACCCCTGTGTCTAGACTCCCTCTTCATAGAATATTTAAGGCAGGTGAAAGGGGTTTCTTGCAGTTCTTGATGAACACGGAGTTCCACGCACTCTGCCACAGAGCCTGAGGCAGAGTGCGTGGCCATGTGGTTAGGGTTGTCAGAAATTCTGGAGATATCAAAATTTTTAATCTCAGTCATGAAAAAATCATTCAGATTGTGGACTCTAAGTCTTATTAACGACTCACTAAACACCGAGTCATACTGAGACGTCAGTATCTTACTCATTTCTTAGCTGTCATCAGTGTAAGTCCCCATCTTGTTTAAACAAGGGTCCAGTATTATATGTTGTTTTTGCCTTAGATTTGGAATATGAAAAGAAATATTTTGGATTCCTTTCAATTTCATTTATTGTTTTAAGTTCTTCCTGTGTTTCTTGGATCCTGTATGATTCCTTTAACTTAAGTTTGATATTTTCTATTTCTCTAGCTAGTGCCCCTCGGAGCTCTGTGATTCTCCACCTTCTCCTGCAAGGGAGCGTCTCTCTCTTTCAAGTTAACATCTCTCTTTTCCTCAGCGGAAAGTGCCCTGAGCATACCTCAAGTGCCACAGAGTTTATCCTTCTAGGCACTGGCTCGGATCCATGATGTTAAGATATTTTCCCAAAGTGTTTCGCTTGGGACATGGTCGTCCACTGAGGACTTTATAAATCTTCAAGCAGATATAAACCAAGTCTTCAAATGGGCCACAGAAAACCATGTGAAGTTCAGTGAAGACAAATTTAAATTACTCTGCTACCTTTACCTTTGATAAGTTTTGAGAGTTATTCTACTCCCAGAGCCCGGCCATGAGCCAGGATCGTCAAGTGCTAGCCTGGTCAACCAGGCTATTACTGCTGAAGGCCCGCTGACCCAAATATCCATCACAGCCTGGTTGATCTGGCACCTGGTGATGATACTTTTCCAGTTTCCTCTTGAAGACTTCTACACTTGTTCCAGCAGTGTTTCTGATATCTTCTGGTAAGATGTAGAATAATCTGGGACCCCGGATGTTGATACAGTGTTCCCTTATTGTGACCACCGCTCCCCTACTCCTCACGGGGTTTATTTTACACTTCCTCCCATATCTCTCACTCCAGTATGTTGTTATGGCAGTGTGCAGAGTTGTGACCAGGGCCTCCAGTACCTTCCAGGTTTATGTTATCATGTATCTTTCCTCCGCTCCAGTGAGTACATATTTAAGACTAAGGCATTCCCGGTAATTTACTGGCTCTATGCTGCTATAAACGATATTTGTATTTGTTCCAGCTCTGATATTTCTCCTGCCCTGAACGGGGCCGTCAACACTGAGCAATATTCTAAATGAGGGAGCACTAGCGATTTGAAGAGTCACCATCGGCATTATTTCCCTTGTAATAATATTGGTAGAATTACCGACAATATGTTAAGTAGAAGGACACAAATGCAACTAATGTGACATTTTATTGTGGCAACGTTTCGCTCTCCAGGAGCTTTATCAAGCCGTTACAAGCGATACATGGACACAAAGGGTATATATATACTCTCCAAGTGAGGTGTAATACTAGTGGTAGTAGAAGTAGTAGTGATATAAGTAGTAGTGCAATTTGATTGTTCTACCTTATTGTATTACTACTACTACTACTACAACTTATATCACTACTACTTCTACCACCACTAGTATTACACCTCACTTTGAGAGTATATATATACGCTCTGTGTCCATGTATCGCTTGTAACGGCTTGATAAAGCTCCTGGAGAGCGAAACGTTGCCACAATAAAATGCAACATTAGTTGCATTTGTGTCCTTTTACTTAACAAATTATTTCCCTTGTTTTAAAAGTTCTCAATACCCACCCCGTCATCATCCTGGCTGCCGTGACCTTTGTCTTATGTTGTTTGAAAGAAAGGTCAGCTGACATAATTATTCCCAAGTCTCTTACGTGTTCCTTTCGTTCTATTTGGTGATCTTCTTGAGTTTTATATGCAGTGTTTCTTTTGAGTTCTTCATTCTTTCCATACCTCAGCAGCTGGAACTTATCACCATTGAACGTCATGTTGTTCTCCACTGACCACTGGAAAACACTGCTTATGTGTTCCTGTAATTTTTCAGTGTCCTCTACCGTAGTGACTTTCATGCTTATTTTAGTGTCATCTGCAAATGATGATACAAAACTGTGACGGGTGTTTTTATCTATGTCTGCTATGAGGTTGAGAAACAGCAGAGGTGCCAGGACAGTGCCTTGGGGAACCGAGTTTTTTACCTCCCTGATGCTGGATTTTAGTGTTCACTACTTTTTGTGTTCTGTGTGTTAGGAACCCGAAAATGCATGTACCTACCTTCCCCGTAATGCCCATGGCCCTCATTTTGTGCGCTATCACTCCATGATCACATTTATCAAACACCTTTGCAAAATCTGTGTAAATTACATATGCGTTTTGATAGCCTTCCAACGCCTCCGTAATTCTGTCATAATGGTTCAGCAGCTGTGACAGACAGGATCGTCCCGCTCTAAAGCCATGCTGGGTGTGCTTTTCCATGAAATTTGCTATGGGAAACTTGAGGAAATAAAAACTAGATTGGAGTATAAAACAAATTCTAACCACACAATATAGTAAAAAATTAATGTGAAGGATGTGAGTGATAATGTAAAAGAATCTCACCTACAAAGCTGACAGCAATGTCATTATCACAGATGCTAAGAAAATGGTAGGATGGATAATGAGAACCTTCAAAACAAGGAATGCCAAGCCAATGATGATCCTCTTTAAATCACTTGTTCTCTCTAGGCTGGAATATTGTTGTACACTAATAACTACTTTCAAGGCAGGTGAAACTGCAGATCCGGAAAATATGAAGAGAACTTTCACTGCTCGTATAAGTACAGTCAAGCACCTAAATTACTGGGACCGTTTGTAGTCCCTTGACCTGTACTCCTTAGAACTCAGGCGAGAAAGATAATAATATCTTTATTTCTAGAAGTACATGTACAAGGTATACAGACCTAACTGACATCAATGACATACTATAGAAAGCCGCTTGTTATGCAGAGCATAACCAGTCCACTAACACCCAGGTACCCATTTTACTGATGGGGAACATAAACAACTGGTGTAAGGAACACGCCCAATGTTTGTACCCTCGCCGGGAATCGAACCCGGACCCTTGCCGTGTGAAGCGAGAGCTTTAGCCACCAGGCCACGGGGCATCATAATTTACACCTGAAAAATCCTAGAGAGACTAGTCCCAAATCTGCACACAGTAATCACTCCTTATGAAAGCAAAAGACTGGACAGGCGGTGCAACATCCCCCCCCCAATGAAATGAAGGAGTGCCGTGAGTATATTAATAAAATAACTGTCAGGGGATCAAAGCTGTTTAACATCCTCCCATCATACATATGGGGATTACCAATAGACCCCTGGCTGTCTTCAAGACTCCTGGCTGTCTTCAAGACCCCTGGCTGTCTTCAAGACCCCTGGCTGTCTTCAAGACCCCTGGCTGTCTTCAAGACCCCTGGCTGTCTTCAAGACCCCTGGCTGTCTTCAAGACCCCTGGCTGTCTTCAAGACCCCTGGCTGTCTTCAAGACCCCTAGCTGTCTTCAAGACCCCTGGCTGTCTTCAAGACCCATGGCTGTCTTCAAGACCCATGGCTGTCTTCAAGACCCCTGGCTGTCTTCAAGACCCCTGGCTGTCTTCAAGACCCTGGCTGTCTTCAAGACCCCTGGCTGTCTTCAAGACCCTGGCTGTCTTCAAGACCCCTGGCTGTCTTCAAGACCCCTGGCTGTCTTCAAGACCCCTGGCTGTCTTCAAGACCCCTGGCTGTCTTCAAGAGGGAGCTGGACAGACCAGCCGGGCTGTGGTTCCTACGGTGGTTTGTGTGCGGCCAGCAGTAATAACCTGGTTTATCATGACCTGATCCAACACGAAGACTGCTCATGGTCAGGGCAGCGGGGGCGTTGACCCCTGGACCACCTTCTGGTAGACTCCAGGTAAGTACCACCATGTACTACCATGTACACAAAGGAACTACCATGTACTCCCATGTACACAAAGGAACTACCATGTACACCCATGTACACAAAGGAACTACCATGTACTCTCATGTACAACCATGTACACAAAGGAACTACCATGTACTCTCATGTACACAAAAGAACTACCATGTACTCCCATGTACACAAAAGAACTACCATGTACTCCCATGTACACAAAGTAACTACCATGTACTCTCATGTACACAAAGGAACTACCATGTACTCCCATGTACACAAAGTAACTACCATGTACTCCCATGTACACAAAGGAACTACCATGTACTCCCATGTACACAAAGGAACTACCATGTACTCCCATGTACACAAAGGAACTACCATGTACTCTCATGTACACAAAGGAACTACCATGTACTCCCATGTACACAAAGGAACTACCATGTACTCTCATGTACAAAGCTTCACTGTTTAAACAAGAGACCTTTAAAATCTGCACGAAGCAACAGACCGTTAACAGGGTGGAAGTAACGGAATTCCCATTAATAACATAACCCTTGATAACAGTATTAAAGAGCCAAGAGACAGAGCTTGACACAGCCATGTTGGTTAATGGGGTTTAAAGTCTATCTACTACACCAGGTCATTATGACTGGTTGACGGGGTTTAAAGTGTATTAAGTATAACAACAATGTTGCCAACTATCCATCGTGCATAGTGTATAATAGATGGGTGTAATAGATGGGTATAATAGATGGGTGTAATAGATGGGTGTAATAGATAATGGAACATCACTAGCGAGTTATTGCCAGATGTCGTCAGATAAGTGGAAGCTGAACAGATAAGTGTAAATAACAACGAAAATATCAGCATAAATAACAATAATATGAGTGGTGAGTTAATGTGACGTCACGGTGAAGTGATTGTACCGAAAACACTTGGGAAGACATGATATTTGGCCCGTCATGTCAACGTAGAAGATTTAGAGATTAAGAGGCACGAGATAATTCAGGACCTGAGTTGGTGGTACAGGATATGTGAGGTGATTACTCACACCCACCCACACACACACACACACACACACACACACACACACACACACACACACACACACACACACACACACACACACACACACACACACACACACACACACACACACATACACACACACACACACACACACACATACACACACACACCTGACGACACTGGAGGACAGGAGAGATAGGGGGGACATGATAACGACATATAAAATACTGAGAGGAATTGACAAGGTGGACAGGGACAGAATGTTCCAGAGATGGGACACAGCAACAAGGGGTCACAGTTGGAAGCTGAAGACTCAGATGAATCCCAGAGATGTTAGGAAGTATTTCTTCAGTCACAGAGTTGTCGGGAAGTGGAATAGTTTGGGAAGCGATTGGGAGTGACCCAGTAGCGGCCAGTGTAGAGGCGGGGCCAGGAGCTATGTCTCGACTCCTGCAACAACAACTAGGTGAGTACACACACACACATACACACCCACATACCACCCACTACCCACACACCCACCACACACATACCACCCACTACCCACACACCCACCACCCACATACCACCCACTACCCACCATCTCTGCCTCCCTCACACCAGGAATGGTGGCCCAGGATGGTATAAACCATAAACACAAATGCAATATAATGTGATCCTTTATTGACAAGGTTTCGCCCACACAGTGAGCTTTATCAAGTCACAAACACATCTACCTGGGTGAATAATACACGAGTATATATAAGAAGGAGAGTCAGGTGGAGAAACTTCTTTATCGTTATCCTGTAGCTACATACACACCGCCCTGAGGTCAGTGGTCAAGAGAGGTCATTGCGTCCTAAGCTGTCTGGGGGATTAACGTGGGGTGTTACTGAGCACCATGGCTTACTGTAGTGTTTTAGAATCTCAGGTTAAATAGGAGGAAAATAGGAGACTGAAGCTTGGCCTAGATGGGCTAGGGAGTGAGAGATGGCTGGATCTAGTAAGGAGGAAAAGGTTACCAGCTGTGAGTTGGAGAGTGGCAGCCGCTTTAAGTGGCAGGTGGTTCACACTTCAGGAAGAAGCATCAATATAAGGAAGGTTAATAGAGATCTGAATTTAGAAAATCGATTCTCCAGAACGAGTGTACTTCAGTGGCTAGTGAGGTTAAAGGTACCACTAACTCCCCTGCTATTCAAGGTAAGAACATTCTGGTTGTGGGAGACTCCCAGGTAAAATATATGGACCCTGCTTTCTGTAATAGAGATAGGAAGGTGAAACAGTGTGTTTCCCAGGAGCTGGTGTTGATGACATACCTTACCTTTGATATACCTTTGAAGAGCATCGAAAGTTTTGCTACTCCCAGAGCCCGGCCATGGGCCAGGCTCGTCTATGTCACTGTAAGCTCAGTGAGAGTTCATAGGGTATAACCGTTTCTGCTCACGTGACCATCCGATGCAACCGTTAGCCCAATATCAAAGGTCACCCATGTCAAAGGTCAATACTTTGAACGCTTGAGCCCTGCTCGGGGCAGTGCCTTAGTTACCATCGAGACACCGTGTAGGGATAGACCAGGCTTACGGCTCTGAGAATTCCACCCTGTCTAATATACCAAGTTACCATCCCAAACTCGTCTGTTCATTACCCAATCTATGAAAGAACCTCCACGCAACAAATGGTGGCAGCTCGTGGGCGCAGATTTTGAGTATTTTGAGCAGATTTGAGAGAAGCAGCAGCCGGTGTGAGAGTGTGCCGCCGCGGGCGTCAATATCAGCCGCCGCCAGCGACTCACCTTCCCTCACCCGTGACGTCATCATCCAAGACTCCTCTGAAGCAGTGTCTCCAGTCTTCTGGCTTCTAATTGCAAGTAAACCTCCGAAGAGTTGATCTGGGTTTTGCAATTAAGCCAAAAAGTAAGCCAGTTTATGGGATTTAGCCTAAGCCAGCCTGAAGTCATCCAGTGTCTACCTGGAGTCTACCTGGAGAGAATTCCAGGGGTCAACGCCCTGCGGCCCGGTCTGTGACCAGGCCTCCTGTTGGACCAGAGCCTGATCAATCAGGCTGTTACTGCTGGCCACACGCAGTCCAACGTACGAACCACAGCCCGGCTGATCATCCAATTCTTCACTGCTGTGTGCAAGTAACAGCATTCAGGTCCACCAGTCCAGAGGGCTAAGCCAGCTTCTTCCAGAAAGCCAGACATTTACAAGTAAGCCAGTCGTTTCTTCAGCAAAGCCAGTTCCTTGAAGTATTGTCTCCACTCGCTCTGTGCTACACGTTGGACGCTTGTCAGAGTGATATTCACCATTCCTGTGGATTATTGTACAAAAAGCCACCTGGGTTAGTGGGCGTTCCCACTGCCGTGAGAATTAGTGTACTGGCCAAACGCCGTGACGTCATCTCAGCACGGGTGTCTCAGGGAGCCAAGCAGTGTGACGTCATCCCATGCTCGCCGCTCACTGGAGTGTAAACAACCACCCGCTCACACTTCTACCAGCCAATAGTTTGTGGTATTTTCTACCCTACCTTGGATACCACCAGCATTGTTTCCGGCTCACTCCAAGATCGTCAGCAGTCACCACCAGCCAGCGTCCAGGAAATTATTCTCCCTCTACCTACATTCGCCGTTCATTCATCATGAGAGACACTATTCTGTTATAGACATTCGTGTGTGTGAGACATTTAAGCAGTGAATTTTCTTAGTGACAATTAAAGACTTGTATTTTCAGTGTTGAAAATTCATTTCCATTCTCTCTCACAGCTTTTTCATGTGTTCCGTGTCTCATTTTATATCTATGTTCTTTTATGTAAATTCGTACACATGCAGTAAGTACTTTGTGTATCAATTTTCTTGTCGTTGTGTGTAGTATAACACTTTTTTTTCCAATTTCTCAGTGAAGCATTTAATTTATTGCTTATTATTTCTGTGCTGTATTATATATTATTCAATGTTTATGCCCCAGTGTTCCTAGTTGCTTATGTCATTTTCCTGTGTGCTATTCAGTGTATTCCATTAATTTTTGTGCCAGTATCTCACCTGTTTTAGTTCTACAGACAGCGCGCTGCACTGCAACACAATGTTCCGCCTCATGTGTACAGACATCTGCAGAAGCAATTGCAAGACATAACGAGGAAGCACAACGAATTTTCCGCATTTATTCGTGGTCTAGGTGAATTTCAGTCCACGTTACCAGAGATGGCAGAACTGGTAACGTGTGTAGGAGCAGTGGAACAGAAGTTGAGTGACCTTGAAGGAGACCAGTTTCACTGCTTATCTGAACTTGACTCTCTATAACAAGGCTGCTATGACTCTTAGTGAGGGTTGTTAACCAGTGAGCAGCTCCTGTGAGAACCCCAGGTGCCAGATCAACCAGGCTGTGATGGATATGTGGGGCAGCGGGCCTCCAGCAGCAACAGCCTGGTTGACCAGGCAAGCACCAGACGAGCCTGGTCCATGGCCGGGCTCAGAGAGTAGATACTCTCGAAACTCTTCAAAGGTATATCAAAGGTATCAAAGTGTCTCATTCCTTTTTGTATTTTGCAGAACTTGTTCATAGAACATATTTTGTCTGAGCAAGAACTATTCTTATATCAATTTTTACATGCAAGATCTTATTGCATAAATTATCACATTCACTGACTGAATCTTGTTGTGTTGTATTGTCTTCTGCAAAACTAAGTTTTTTTTAATTTTATTTCAGTTTGTATATTATTGTCTTTGTGTTGATCTTATCAATAATTCCTTGAACAAATTCACTCTTAATCTTCATATTTAAAGTAAAGTAATATTCATTATTTTCTTATTTTCACTAGTTATTTCAATTGAACTAAGAGTTAAAGTGTCCATTGTCTTTGTGTCCAGTGCAACATTGCTTTAATTGATGCAGTAAATTGTTTGTACAACACCAAACATTGATTACACTTTAAAATTATTCTCCAGTAGTGATTACTTGCTCTTATTATTTTTGCACACAGTATTGTGTCAACCAGGCTGTTGCTGATGGAGGCCCGTTGCCCCACATATCCATCACAGCCTGGTTGATCTGGCACTTGGTGAAGATACTTGTCCAGTTTCCTCTTGAAGGCTTCTACACTTGTTCCAGCGATGTTTCTGATATCTTCTGGTAAGATGTTGAATAATCTGGGACCCCGAATGTTGATACAGTGTTCCCTTATTGTGCCCACCGCACCCCTGCTCCTCACTGGGTTTATTTTACACTTCCTCCCATACCTCGCATGGGCCAGTAGGCCTGCTGCAGTGTTCCTTCTTTCTTATGTTCTTATCTCTCACTCCAGTATGTTGTTATGACAGTGTGCAGAGTTGTGACCAGGGCCTCCAGTACCTTCCAGGTTTATGTTATCATGTATCTTTCCTCCGCTCCAGTGAGTACATATTTAAGACTAAGGCGTTCCCAGTAATTTACTGGCTCTATGCTGCTATAAACGATATTTGTATTTGTTCCAGCTCTGATATTTCTCCTGCCCTGAACGGGGCCGTCAACACTGAGCAATATTCTAAGTGAGGGAGCACTAGCGATTTGAAGTGTCACCATTGGCATTATTTCCCCTGTTTTGAAAGTTCTCAATATCCACCCCATCATCTTCCTGGCTGTCGTGATCATTTTGTTATGGTCTTTAAAAGAAAGTTCAGCTGACATAATTATTCCCAGGTCTCTTACGTGTTCCTTTCGTTCTATTTGGTGACCCTCTTCAGTTTTGTATACAGTGTTTCTTTAGAGTTCTTCATTCTTTCCATACCTCAGCAGCTGGAACTTATCACCATTGAACGTCATGTTGTTCTCCACTGACCACTGGAAAACAATGCTTATGTCTTCCTGTAATTTTTCAGTGTCTTCTACTGTGGCGACTTTCATCCTTATTTTAGTGTCATCTGCAAATGATGATACAAAACTGTGACTGGTGTTTTTATCTATGTCTGCTATGAGGAGAAACAGCAGAGGTGCCAGGACAGTGCCTTGGGAAACTGAGGTTTTTACCTCGCTGATGCTGGATTTTACTCTTTACTACTTTCTGTGTTGTGTGTTAGGAACCCGAAAATCCATCTGCCTACCTTCCCCGTAATGCCCATGACCCTCATTTTGTGCGTTATCACTCCATCATCACATTTGTCAAACGCCTTTGCAAAATCTGAGTAAATCGCATCGGCGTTTTGGTCTTCTTCCAACGCCTCCGTAATTCTCTCATAATGGTTCAGCAGTTGTGACAGACATGATCGTCCCGCTCTAAAACCATGCTGGTTCATGTTATGCTGGTCCATGAAATTTGTAATCTGCCGTCTCATATACACGATATCATATTCATTACCATGATCTACCTCTTCAAATACCTTTGTGAAAAAGTTAGCAAGTTCGTAAGGCAGGAACGCCCCTTTGTAAAACCATGCTGAGATTCATTAATCAATTTATCTTTCAAGGTGGCTACGAGTAGCCTCGGCAATTATAGATTCCCTGTATTTTCCCACTATGGAGGTCAGGTTTATTGATCTGTAGTTCGAAGCTGAGGACCTGTCACCTGCTTTGTTGATACGTATCACATTTGCCATTATCCACTTATCTGGTACTATACCACTTTGTAGAGATATGTTGAAAAGAATAGCCAAAGGATCACTAAGTTCTGCCTTATATTCCTTTAAAACCCTTGTGAACAGTTGATCAGGGCCCAGGGATTTGTTAGGTTTTAATTTATCTATTTGTGTGAGAACCATGTCACCAGTGACTTGGATCATGCATAACTTAATATCGTTCAGTTCAACATAGTTTACTTTTTCTGGAATTTCACTAGTATCTTCCTGCGTAAAAACTGAGAGGAAATAAGTGTTAAAAATTCTACACACTTCCTTATCACTGTCAGTGAGCTGACCTGAGTGACTTTTGAGCAGGTCTATCTCTTCCCTAATCTTACTTCTGTATACCTGAAAGAAATAGTTTGGAATACACTTCGAATACTTTGCGACTTTAACCTCATAATCCCTTTCTGAGTTCGATATGTGGTACAAAATTTCATAATTCAGCAGCGAGGTACAGTGACCTGAAAGAGTCGAGTTTGTGAAGTTCTTCCAGAGAGAAAGCTGGTCAGTCAGCCATGATGCAACTATTCAAAACATCAAACCTAGAAAATGTAAGAAATTAGAGAGTGGGGAAATAAAGGCAGGGAATAAAATGAGGAAATAAAGATTGGTAACAAGAAGCTGAAAGGAGATGGAAAAAAAGGATAAAAGACAGCGACAAAAAAAATGAAAGCGAGGAAGAGACGTCTATAAGAGGACAACAAGAGAACAACCAGGAGAAATATCAGGTGACGGAAAACCAGAGAATGGAGATCACTCAACAGAAAGTGAGAATGTGTCTCAGTAAATGTAAACAGTCAAGTGATGTGCCTATATGAAAATGCTGGTGCAAACATGATAAGGAAGCCGAAATGTCGCTTTGAAAAGGAATTTTTGAAAATGGCATAAAATACTGACACGATGAAGATTAAGATATATGTGCAACGTTTCACCTACACAGTAGACTTCTTCAGTCGAATACAGAAGCAGCAGGTGTAGTAGTGAAATAAAGATGATGTAATCAGTCCCCCAACCTTGGAGAAAAAGTATTTGAGGTGGTCAGTCCCTCAGCCTGGAGAAGAGCTCAATTGTTGCATATGTGTCATAATCTTTGAAAAGGAATGCTGGAAGCCCATCCAGTGATGCAGACAGCTTCATGCAGCTCAGAAAATATTATGATCTGAGGTGTCCAGACCAGGTGTCCAGACCAGGTGTCCAGACCAGTAGGTGAAAGTAACGCGGCGTTACAGCCAGCCAATGATAAATAAACAACAGTCTTTTTCAAACAATAAGAGAAACGAGTAGATCCAAAAAAAGAAGACAAACGGAAATAATACAGATGGAACAGAGGTGAACAACAGTGGGACACACCAAGTCAGTTATACATTCAACAAGGTCAAATATACAAGAAAGCCACAATCAGTACTGAAGAATCGAAGGGTATATACACCAGGGGCCATACCAGGTAGTACACCACCAGTGGTACTAACTAAACACACCAAAACAAAATATTACAAATGGTAAATCCTGCTTCCTCTTTGCAAATATTCAGGGTCTGAAATCAAATAAAAACGACAAAGTTAGTTATGTTAGTGGACTTCTGTCAGAAGCGAATGCCATGTTTGTAGCATTTACAGAAACACATACAAGGGAAGTTTTGGACGGAGAGATTGATATAAACACTGTAACATGTATAGGTGTGAATTCAGCACGTCTGTTGCACAGACGTGCTGAATTCTACGAATGATATAGTAGAAATTCTAGGTATTAACGTTGAAAATAGGAAGTTGAAAATTATCCTAGTATACAAACCACCATCAACAACTGCTGAGGAATTCACAGATCAGTTAAGGAAGATAGATAGCTATCTGGATAGACTAGAAAATCCCACCTCAAATATTTTACTCCTTGGAGATTTTAATCTCCCTCATGTAAAATGGAAGATGGCGCAACATAATGTTATACCAGAAATATCTCCTGGAAGCACCCTGGCTCAACAGGCACATACCAGGGAACTAATGAGGCTTTGTGAAAAGTACTCATTAAACCAACAGATAATTGATCCCACTAGAAATGAAAATACCTGGATTTGATATTCACAAACAACGAGGAACTAATCAGAGACATAACATTTACAAAAACAATATACTCTGATCACAACATCATAGAAGTTCAAACGAGTATTAACTCAGGGTTAGGGAACTGTGGCACTAATGTTAGAGACGGGATGTTCAGTAAGTTTAATTTTAACAACCATAGAATTGACTGGAAAAATATAAACCAAGAGCTATCAGACATATCCTGGGAATCAGACATGAGCGTCCTAAATCCCCACCAGTGCCTAGAGAAGCTGAATACAGAAGCATACAAGGTATGTATGAAGCACGTACCATTGAGGAAACCCAGAAGATCAGATATAGAGAGAGAGCGTAGGAGATGGTACACAAGAAGATCAGATATAGAGAGAGAACGTAGATGGTACACAAGATGATCAGATATAGAGAGAGAGCGTAGGAGATGGTACACAAGAAGATCAGATATAGAGAGAGAACGTAGATGGTACACAATATGATCAGATATAGAGAGAGAGCGTAGATGGTACACAAGATGATCAGATAGAGAGAGCGTAGATGGTACACAAGAAGACCAGATATAGAGAGAGACGTAGATGGTACACAAGATGATCAGATATAGAGAGAGAGCGTAGATGGTACACAAGAAGATCAGATATAGAGAGAGAACGTAGGAGATGATGGTACACAAGAAGAAAACGGGTTACTGAATTTCTTAAAAACACAAATATGTTGCAACAGAGGAGAGATAGTCTTAGCTGAGAGATCACTGAATTAGAGCAAAAACTTAGGATGTCATACCTAACAGAAGAAGTACAAAGGGAACAAAAGATCATACAGGAAATGAGTGAAATCCTAAAAGAACAGTATGAGTCGGTGTTCAGCAACCCACTAAATGACAGCAAGGTAGAAAATGCAGAAATATTTTTCACTCCAGCAGAAGGCCACGCAGACCAACTAACTGACATTAGTACAAATCCCATAGATTTCGAAAAAGAAATGGACAACATGCCCACTCACTCAGCACCTGGACCAGATTCATGGAATGCTGTGTTTATAAAGAAGTGGAAAGTACCACTAGCACGAGAACTCAGTATTCTTTGGAGAAAGAGCTTAGATCTAGGTGAAATACCGGAGACCTTAAAGAGTGCAGACATAGCTTTTTTGCATAAGGGAGGTAGTAAAGCACTAGCTAACAATTACAAACCAGTAGTCCTAACTTCTCGCATCATAATTTTTTTTTGAAAGAGTGATGAGACGGCAGATTACAAAGTTCATGGACCAGCACAACCAACATAACCCGAACCAGCATGGCTTTAGAGCGGGTCGATCATTCCTGTCATAGCTGCTGAACTATTATGACAGAATTACGGAGTCGTTGAAAAATATATCTTAGACGACGTCTGAGTTCGTCATTTACTCATCTCAAGTTACAACAAAGGTTCTGAGTGTCCATGGTTTGATCCCCGACACGGATGGAAACGCTAACATGTTTCATTACACCTGCTGCTTCTGTTCACCTAGCAGCAAGTAGGTATCTGGGTGTCAGTCACCCAACCCTAGATAGGGCTGGGCTTTGAAATGAGCTGAGGTAGGACTGGTCTGTGTTAAAAAATGACAACCAAAACGCAGATGTGATATTCAGAGAATTTGCAAAGGCGTTTGACAAATGTGATCATGGTGTGATAGCGCACAAAATGAGGGGAAGGTAGGCAGATGGATTTTCGGGTTCTTAACACAGAACACAAAAATCAGTAGTAAACAGAGTAAAATCCAGTATCAGGGAGGTAAAAAGCTCAGTTCCCCAAGGCACTGTCCTGGCACCTCTGCTGTTTCTCATCATCATAGCAGACAGATAAAATCACCCGTCACAGTTTTGTATCATCATTTGCAGATGACACTAAAATAAGCATGAAAGTCACTACGGTAGAGGACACTGAAAAATTACAGGAACACATAAGCAGTGTTTTCCAGTGGTCAGTGGAGAACAACATGACGTTCAATGGTGATAAGTTCCAGCTGCTGAGGTATGGAAAGAATGAAGAACTCAAAAGAAACACTGTATACAAAACTCAAGATCATCAAATAGAACGAAAGGAACACGTGAAAGACCTGGGAATAATTATGTTAGCTGACCTTTCTTTTAAGGAACATAAGACAAAGATCACAACAGCCAGGAAGATGACGGGGTGGGTATTGAGAACTTTCAAAACAAGGGAAATAATGCCGATGGTGACACTCTTCAAATCGCTAGTGCTCCCTCACTTAGAATACTGCTCAGTGCTGACGACCCCGTTCAGGGCAGGAGAAATATCAGAGCTGGAACAAATACAGAGATCGTTTACGGCTCACACAGAACCAGTACAACACTTAAATTACTGAGAACGCATTAGTCTTGAACAGGTACTCAATGGAGCGGAGAGAGAGATGCATGATAATATATACCTGGAAAGTACTCGAGGTCCCAAATCTGCACACTGCCATAACAACATACTGGAGTGAGAGATATGGGAGGAAGTGTAAAATAAACCCAGTGAGGAGCAGGGGAGCGGTGGAGACAATAAGGGTATCAACACAATAATGTATCAACATCCGGGGTCCCAGACTATTCAACATCTTACCAGAAGATATCAGAAACACTGTTGGAACAAGTGTAGAAGCCTTCAAGAGAACACTGGACAAGTATCTTCAGCAGGAGCAAGATCAACCAGGCTGTGATGGATGTGTGTGGCAGTGTGTCTCCAGCAGCAACAGCCTGGTTGACCAGACTAGCAATAGACGAGCCTGGCTCATTGTCGGGCTCTGGGAGTAGAAGAACTCTCTACACCCAAGTGAACAAATCTATCCCTACACCCAGGCTCACCTGGGTAAAAAGGGGTGAACCTACCTTAAGGCAGGTACACAACCGTCCCACCCAGGTGAACAAGACTCTCTCCACACCCCTACACCCTCCCCCACATTACACAGGGGGAAGGTGAGCTCACCTT
Source organism: Cherax destructor (assembly GCA_009830355.1). Taxonomy (NCBI): domain Eukaryota; kingdom Metazoa; phylum Arthropoda; class Malacostraca; order Decapoda; family Parastacidae; genus Cherax; species Cherax destructor. The sequence continues at coordinate 129,687 of WNWK01004758.1, forward strand.
CAACACACGTCTACAGTTACACCCACAACCAGTTGGTGTACACAGCTCCACCACCTTGTGTACACCTGATACCTGTCTCACCACCACAACCCACATCAGTTATGTCACCAGCTGCTGCTGCTTGTTCCTGCCTGCCTCCTGCTGCTGCTGCTTGTTCCTGACTGCCTCCTGCTGCTGCTGCTTGTTCCTGCCTGCCTCCTGCTGCTGCTGCCGTTCCTGCCTGCCTCCTGCTGCTGCTCGTTCCTGCCTGCCTCCTGCACTCGCATAAAACACTACAGACTGAAGCAACTGACGTCCCACATTAACAATATCTGAGTTTTAAGAAGCAAAATTGTCAGTTATATGGGATGACAACAACTGTACAATCTAAGGCGGTCTGACCCATGGCTCCGGGAGTACACTCTCGAAACTCATCAAAGGTATGGATTTAGAGAAGGCCACTCCTGCCTCTCTTAATTACTAGACAATTATGACGGTCCTGGATGGTTCCTCCTGCCTCTGACAACTACTGGACCACTATGACATGATCTTGGATAGTTCCTCCTGCCTGTCACAGCTACTGGACCACTATGACATGGTCTTGGATAGTTCCTCCTGCCTGTCACAGCTACTGGACCACTATGACATGGTCTTGGATAGTTCCTCCTGCCTGTCACAGCTACTGGACCACTATGACATGGTCTTGGATAGTTCCTCCTGCCTGTCACAGCTACTGGACCACTATGACATGGTCTTGGATAGTTCCTCCTGCCTGTCACAGCTACTGGACCACTATGACATGGTCTTGGATAGTTCCTCCTGCCTGTCACAGCTACTGGACCACTATGACATGGTCTTGGATAGTTCCTCCTGCCTGTCACAGCTACTGGACCACTATGACATGGTCTTGGATAGTTCCTCCTGCCTGTCACAGCTACTGGACCACTATGACATGGTCTTGGATAGTTCCTCCTGCCTGTCACAGCTACTGGACCACTATGACATGGTCTTGGATAGTTCCTCCTGCCTGTCACAGCTACTGGACCACTATGACATGGTCTTGGATAGTTCCTCCTGCCTGTCACAGCTACTGGACCACTATGACATGGTCTTGGATAGTTCCTCCTGCCTGTCACAGCTACTGGACCACTATGACATGGTCTTGGATAGTTCCTCCTGCGTGTCACAGCTACTGGACCACTATGACATGGTCTTGGATAGTTCCTCCTGCCTGTCACAGCTACTGGACCACTATGACATGGTCTTGGATAGTTCCTCCTGCCTGTCACAGCTACTGGACCACTATGACAAGGTCTTGGATAAACCGGAAGACAAATAATGGAGATGTAGTATACAGAGACTTTGCAAAAGATTTAAGAACGATGATGGTGTAACAGTCTTCAACAAGTGCTGGAATATACTAGTAGTAAACCAGGGGTTCTCAACCAGGAAAAAATTCAACCCCTGGGGGAAATTTCAGGGTGTTTCAGGAGGAACTGGGACCACTACTCAAAGTGTGACGTCCTGTAGATTATGTACAATCTGTAGAATTGTAGATTTTTTTAATTAAATCTGTGACATTTAATAACGCTAAGAGCTATCCATGCACTGCTTCCATTTATGTCGACATATCTTTGTTTGTCAGGCTTTTCAACTCTTGCAAGTGAAAACGAAGTTGATTGCAGGTTGCAAATGCCCTGCATTGTGCCCCATCTAGCACCTCTCTGCGTATACAAGAGTTGGCCAAGAAAAAACAGTCACATAATAGAATGAATTACAACACCTTGGCATTCAACTGAACTTTTTGTTCACTCAAGTGCTTCACTTACTTTACTCTTAATTACTTAATATAAATACTTTTATTCAAGGTTTAAAATCCGTAAACATATTGTTCCACAAGCCACAGCATTGGTATCACTTTTGTTCCACAAGGCACAGCATTGGTACTTTTGTTCCACAAGGCACAATATTGGTACCACTTTTGTTCCACAAGGCACAGCATTGGTACCACTTTTGTTCCACAAGGCACAGCATTGGTACCACTTTTGTTCCACAAGGCACAGCAATGGTACCACTTTTGTTCCACAAGGCACAGTATTGGAACCACTTTTGTTCCACAAGGCACAGTATTGGTACCGCTTTTGTTCCACAAGGCACAGTATTAGTACCACTTTTGTTCCACAAGGCACAGCATTGGTACCGCTTTTGTTCCACAAGGCACAGCATTGGTACCGCTTTTGTTCCACAAGACACAGTATTGGTACCGCTTTTGTTCCACAAGGCACAGTATTGGTACCACTTTTGTTCCACAAGGCACAGCATTGGTACCGCTTTTGTTCCACAAGACACAGTATTGGTACCACTTTTGTTCTACAAGACACAGTATTGGTACCACTTTTGTTCTACAAGACACAGTATTGGTACCACTTTTGTTCCACAAGACACAGTATTGGTACCACTTTTGTTCCACAAGACACAGTATTGGTACCGCTTTTGTTCCACAAGGCACAGTATTGGTACCACTTTTGTTCCACAAGGCACAGCATTGGTACCGCTTTTGTTCCACAAGGCACAGTATTGGTACCACTTTTGTTCCACAAGGCACACCCTTGGTACCGCTTTTGTTCCACAAGGCACAGCATTGGTACCGCTTTTGTTCCACAAGGCACAGCATTGGTACCGCTTTTGTTCCACAAGGCACAGTATTGGTACAACTTTTGTTCCACAACGCACAGCATTGGTACCACTTTTGTTCCACAAGGCACAGTATTGGTACCACTTGTGTTTCTCATTCTCATATCCGACATAAATCACAGCGTCGTAACATTCCTCGTTGATGATACCAGAACCACTGTAAGTGACGTCCACTGTGACACAAACCACCAGGCTGATATAAACAACAGTCTTCCAGTGTACCACTGACACCACTGTGACACAACAAACCAAGGCTGATATAAACAAAGCTTCCAGTGTACCACTGACACCACTGGGGACACAAAAAACCACCAGGCTGATATAAACAACAGTCTTCCAGTGTCCATAAACCCACTGGGCCAAAAAAACCCCGGTGTTGCTGGTCCCAGGCTGTTGCTGCTGGAGGCCCCTTTTCCCCCCATATCCCCAACAGCCTGGTTGGTCAGTGGTCAGTGGTCAGAGTGGCGCAGTCCCTGAGTGCTTTTGGGAATTTGTGGGGGGTTAATCATGGCTAGCTGCTGCAGTGTTTTAAAACGTGAGGTTGGAGTGTGAAAGGAGGTCCTGCCTCCAGGAGGAATTTAGGGGGGTGAAGGTTCACCTCAATGGGTTTGGGAAATGGGGTGAGGTCCTGCTTCTCCAGGAGGAAATTAGGGGGCTGAAGGTTCACCTCAAGGGTTTTGGAAGAGAGGGGAGGTGGTGCAGTTCTGGGGGGGAATAGGATACCAGTAGGGGGTGAGTCTGCCCCTCCCCGGAGGAGGGTGAAGGGGGAGGAAGAAAAGGCTACCCGGAGTGGGGGCAGTCCCAAACCGCTACAAAAGGCGAGTGGTTCCCAGTAAAAGGGAGGAACATCAAAATAAGGGGAAAGGGTTTAAAAGAGGACTAAGGTAGGAAATCGCTTCTCTGTTCCAGGGTGAGTTACCCAGTGGCAGTGAAAATAAAAATTTT